>JAKUBA010000032.1:0-142278 GCA_030563065.1 Petasospora veronae | reverse complement strand
CGAAATTCGAAGCCATTAATCACCAATACTTCTGTTTTTAGGTATCTCGTCGCCCGCCGCTCGTCGCCCATAAATAAAGGGACTCGACTCAGCGATGGGTCTGATTTTTTCTGCGCGAGACGCGAGACTAGACTACATTTCCTAATTGGGATTTGGGGGGTCCATTTTTCACGCTCTCCAAAAAAATCGCGGAAAGGGGAAAGGGGGTATCCCGGCATGGTGATTGGTGACAGAGTGACCACAGGAACATAGGTGTCAGAGGTGGCACGGTGACTCAAGTACATGAGATGATTGTGTGGAGGAGCTAGAGGTTCGGAGTTCCAAATGAATGATGCCCCTTATGCACGCCTTATCCATACCTTATCCACTGAAACAAGTTGAGAGTGTAGGGATGAGGTCGAGAGTCCTGGATCTATATGAGGCACAAGGTTTGAAACAGTCCGTTTTGTCATCGGTACCGCAGTCCTCACATCCCCCGTGGAGCACATTCACGGTGGGTCCAAGGATCTACGAAACCACAGCGTGGAACAACCAACATCCGCAAGCAATGAGAGCCTTTGCAAGTCAGTTTCGCCCACAAGAGGGATAGCCTCTAGGCGCGCGGGCAATTACGACAGCGATCGTCATGAAGCCCAAGCCGCGACTGCCTGAGAGAAGGGGGAGACGTGACGGTGGTCAGCGCTCAGTTTAGTACTCAGCCTAGCCGGAAGCACCTAGTCACCCCTGTAAATGATATACATTCTGGTCCCTTCCATCGCACAAACCCGGCCACCAGCGACGGACTTCTCCCAGTTTCGCCAGCGTAGCTATATCGTGTGTTTCTTTTTCAGCCGGAAATTTCAAGGGAAAAAAGCAACGCCCCCGCTGCCGCCGCGAAAAGAAAAAAAGCGACGGAGAGCCGGCACAGGTTGCACGAAGGCATCAACAAAAACAGGACGGATTACTCACGAAATTCTCTTTCGACCTTCCACGAGCAACACGCCCAAACAGCACCACACCCGCCCACCCAAACACACCACCTTTCCTCCCCCTCTTTCTCCCCTGTCAGCCCGCACACTCCACTCCACCACTCATACCGCCCGCCACACAGCACTCCTTGTTCTGAGCCGCCCGCCAGATTTCCACAGATTTCAAGATTTCCCAGATTTCCACAGGCCCCTCTCTCTCCCCTGAGCAACGCCGCCTACTCTGCTACACAGCGCGCCCCTCAACCCGCCACCGCTCACTTCTGGCTCTGCTCTACTCCCTGCTCTCTGCTTCTTCTGCGCTACTCTATCTGCTCAAACTGTGAAATGAACTCGCACATCAATAATAGCAACGACGCCAATGAGAACCATGTGTTCTCTGAGGACCAGTCCTTCAGAAACGTCTTCTTTGACCAGTCCAAACGTGTCACATCCAACCCACACGACGACTCATCGCACATCAAAAGGGCCAGACTCGACTCTACAATTTCACTTCAACAGGGTCCTTCCTCCCACCCGGACGCCAGCTCTGTCGCCGCCTCCCCAGCTGGGCCTTCTACACCGGCCGGCCCTGTTAACGACGACGATGTTGTTGCCACCGCAGTCAGCGAACTCGAGATGGCCTCCATTTCGACCTTTGCTCACGAGTCCGAGTCTGTGTTTCCATCCGTGGATGCCGACGATTTGCCACTCGCTCGCCACCACACTCACTTGCAGCATACCCTTGAGCCATCCGTGACCGTCAACGCCACCCCAGCCGCAACCTCCCCAAAAACATTCCCAGCCTCTGCTGTCTCCTCCAAGAGAAAAAGAACAGCTAAGTACTCAAACACCTCCTCGAACTCGCATATTGCTCACAGAATCCGCAAGTTCAGATCGAGATCCCTCCCAAACATTACCTACGGTTCCAAAAGCTTCGAGTTCTGCAGCAAGATCAAGCCTTCGCTTGACCACGCCGACTCTACGCTGGCTGCTCCATCCACATCCACCTCATCGGTGCCACCGCCACCACTCCCACCAGTCAATATCCAGTCCCTGCGCGAGATTGACCTCACCGAGATCCTCAAGAACCCACAGCTCAGACACGACATCTTGTTTGACCCACAGCTCCAGTTCAGACCAAACCTCGATGGTGAGAGAGGAAGACGCAAAAAAATCACCTACGACAAGTACTGGTCCGGTGTCCGTGACGAGATTGAAGCCTACTATCTCAACCACCACTCCTTCAACGCTGACACCTCGAGACTGCCAAACCTGTTCACCACCCTCAAGGAGATCCTCATCAGTCTGCTGCCTTCCAAGGACAAGCCAAATGTCATGGAGGTTTTGGACATTGAGCTGATCTTGCAGCAGCTGAATAACAACTCTGTGGACTTTGTTGAGCTTGCTAAGTGGCTTTCGGAGATCTTCAAGTCTCACTGTGCACCAATGAGAGACTCTTGGGTTGATGACATGATGAACTTGTTCCTTGATGCAGACTCTGAACGTTCTGTCAACAAGCTTGTTGAAGGCTTGAGATGGATCTTCACCATCCTTGAGGCTATGAAGCTTGATGTTGCCAACCACCAGATCCGCATCCTCAGACCGGTGCTCGTTCAGACTGCAGTCGACTTTGAGCGTGACTACTTCATGCAGATGATTTCTCGTTGCAAGCTTGACATCAACGACTCCATCAACTGGTTCAAGAGATTCCACCAGAAGAGCACAACTACCACAGCAGACCAACCACGCACTTCAATCGTCCCAGCTGTGCTGAGTCTTTTGTCCTGTTCCAACATGGCCTCTGAGTTCCCATCCTCATTGGCATTCGACCATGCAAGACTCATTGTCCTCCGTGCCAATGTCCGTCAGGTCGTTTGTCTCCAGCTCTGTCTTGCCCTCTATCGCCAGATGGTTTCCCAAGCGCCTTCCAACTCCGCCCAGGATCATGCAAGACTCTTGAGCCAGGACAGTCTCAACACTTTGAAGAAGGAGATCCTTGCCATCATCACCGACGACAACGGCAACGTCAAGTGGACTCGCAACATCGGCGCCATTGCTCTCCAGTTGACTCGTCGCTCGGCTCCACATGTCTCTATGCCAAAGGATGCTTCTGTTGAGTTTGCCGTCTCGTGGTTGATCAAGCAGACGCAGCCATCGGCTACTGTCTACTCTCTTATGGAGCAGCGTGTCTTCAACATGATCTCTGAGAAGGCTACTGAGATTGACGGTGCTGATGACTCTGCTAAGATGACTTCTGTCATGCCAGTTGCTGGTTCTTCGTCATCCACAGTGGCACCAACTGTCGCACCAGTCACTTCTACTCTCCTCGGTTCTGTGCCGTCATCCAACTCTCTTAAGGAAGAGGAAGATGACTTGACTTCTATTGCAAGCCGCATCGCGCTCTTGACGAAGTTCCACTGGAGCGTGTTTGGTTCTTACTACACATCTGCCTTGAACTGATCCACTCGGATCCCCCAAAAACACACATTCCCACCCACCATCACACATCATGGTGCCCCCACTCATATCCCACTCTTTCATGTCCTGACGTTTTCTCCTCATCTGTGTCATTTTGCACACACAACTTCTCCAATTTTGCATTTGAGTCTGTTACAGACTCATCCCCCCACCAACACACACACACAAAAGCTATAAAACTTGAATTTAACATACAGAGCACACACACACACATCCACCCGCAGGTCCTACAGTCATTCATTTTGTTTGTTGTACCACTTTGCTGCCATGTTTCGGTGTTTCCCCGATTCTAATACTGTGTGTGTCTCCACTTTTCTTCTTCCTTCCCGTTGTGCTGTTGTTTTCTCTTCTGCTTTGTCTTCCCACGCGTGATTATTTTAAGGTTCGGTTGTTTTTTTAAGTTGATACTATTGGAAATTAGTACAAGCTATCAAGGGAGTCATATCCACCAACTTTTGTGTGTTTACGTAGCAATAGGCTTCATAACGATCATGAGACGGTCCTCTTCCGAGATCAGGCGATGAGATCGGATAAACAGCCAGTGAAGTTCAAGCCATTCAAGAATAGCTGAAAGTTGAGAACTCAAAAGCTGAGAATCGTTGAGTTAAGCAATGTACTTTTGGTCCTAGGGCTCCTCTACCCAACGTTGCTGTATATCCAAATCTTGCCTGGCTCCAGATCCATATCTCGCGCTTTGCCATCTCGGGAAATGGTTAGGGACACATACCCCACCCAACAGCATTAATCCGGTGCATGTTGTGTTGCTGACAAAATATATTGCTGAGAACTCGGTATACCGAAAGAACTAAAGTTTATTGTATGCTTGAGCTGTGTATGGGATTAATTGTATAGATTCATGGCAATTAAGCCTCTAATTTTGGTTTGAAATTTATGAAAAAAGCTCGCTCAGATAAATTTCTCATCTGCATGACTGAAAAATAATTGAATCACCGATTTCCTGAAATTTTGGAATCTAAAATACATGGAAATGGAATTTTGTGAGTAGATTCAGATTGTTCTAGAATTATCACCATGTAATATCACTTCAAACCACTGATTTTCGCTCATTATGATATTTTAAAGTAATGTTTTAGTGCAGGTGACGCATTTGAGGTGTCCGGGTGTTCAGAGCGGTGCACATTGAACCACGTCGATATTGGGACCATGCAGACATCTTTACGGACTACTAATCACTTATAGCTTAAGCTAGATGTCTATAAAACACCCTAACCATCTTTAAGAATCGTTTTAACTTATTCACTGGAGTCCTGAAGGGAAATACTAGTTACCCCACGCTCGCCCCAACTAATATATACAAACACCCCATCGAAACCATTCATGCCAGAGTGATCAACGCATCAAACCTCTTTTCCAGATCATCCAATCTTTCCACTAACTTGGCCTCCAATTCCCCAACCTGGACGACACTCAATGGTTCCTTGTCATGAGCTCTGACGAGAGAGCACACAACCTTCAACGAGATCGCAAACCGTTTGACCTCAAGGACAACCGATTCGAGTGTCTTTCCTTTAACCATACATGCCTTCTGCTCATCATCTCCCTGAATGCATCCACTAACGCCTTGTAACGTTGCGACGAAATCGTCCAATAGGATGAGCTGTGTAAAGTCCGCCACTTCTCCAAACACACGCATCATCTCCGCCTGTGTTGTGAGTGTTTCCTCAGCGGACAGGAACTTGATATGTCCCTGTATGGCTCGCAATTTCTCGACATCGCTATCCAGGGCTTCCTTAGCCCAGAGCAGATCGTCCTTCAGGGGCGAGGAGGGAAGTGTGGAGACGGAGGAGGCGAGTTGGGAGATGATGGATTGGAGTAGGGGAAAGGTGCTGAAGATTGGGGTATAGACCGTCTGGAGAAGAGCTCGGATTGGACGGATGGTAGGGTCGTTGTTTGCAGATGGGAGAGACATTGTGACGAATGGAATGACTGATGGACGATTGTGGGCTGGTGTATCGATCTTGATGTCCGAGAAGCTGGTCTTTTTTTCGTCCCCCCACGGGCCACTGCCGACTCGCTCGATCGCGAGGATGTGTCACTGGTGTGGGTTGTGTGGGTTATCGTCGCTTATCGGTAGAAACTAGGCTCTGTTATAGACCAGAGATGCGTTCAATTAGATATTAATGACTCATGAGTAGGTGATTATTATTTTTGTTACCACGTCAGTCCTCTTTCAAAAGACACCAATTCCGAAACAGGGACACCACGGCGCATCAACGCCATCGACTATGAACATCTCGTCCTCGACCCCTTCCAACACCTGCGAGCTCTTCACCAGCCCCTCCGTCCAGTCATCCAAAAGCGAGCCAAAGTGATATAGCGAATCAAGTAGGGCATCGTAGTCCTCATCATAGTTGTCAAAACCAACGATCATCACATCTGCACCCGAGTACGGGCTTGCCTTGAATTGTGTCATCGAGTCGCAGTGGGCCAGGAAGGAGGCGAATCTGTGCATTGTTGGCGTGAGAACAGATGCAACCCGGGTGAATTCTCCGTAGAGTTGGATATCGGGGAGTGAAGAGAGTAGTGTTTCGACTTTGGTGAGGATGGGAGTGAGTTCGTTGTGGAGGTGAGGTAACTGTGGAAGGAGGTCTGTGTCATCAGAGGAGAGCGATAGCAGGTACTTCTCTGTGATGCTGATCTTTGATACGTCAGACAAGATCGAGGCACAGGTGGCGGTATGAGGTGGATAAAGTTCGGGGAGTGTACTCAAAAGAGATGTGATGTTCTGGTGCAATGTGTGGATATGGGCGAACATGAGATCAGTGAGACGCTGATGGTCCTTCTTGAGCCCCTTCATTGTGGAGTTGTGCGTGAGCGAGTGTGGGGATGGAGAAGGTGGAAGAGCAATGTTTGGTGACATCTTCCTTGAGAATGATATGATTATTGGTTGTGTTTAGGGTGTATGTGGGAGCGTGGGAGTTGTTTCTAGGAATATGTGGCGCTATTTAAACATGTGTCAAAGGGGCTGCTGCTCCTGGGATGTGTCATAGCCATAGCGCTTGACTCACACCTGGACCGGAGAAAAAGCCACCCGGAGAAACTCGGCCTTCGGCTTCAGGAGGTGAAGGAGGCTCAGAACAAGATGTTTCTGCCTTCTTTGATGCAGAATGTGAGTCAGAAGTGATACCGAGCGACCTCTGTTACTCACCAGCACTAACATAGGTTTGATTCCAGCTCTTAGCTCCCGGCTCTCGGCTCCCGGTTGTTATGCAAGTTCTGGTCCCTGCGCATCAACACCAGTCCACCAAATAGCACGTGAGCGATCATGTGCGACCTCCACTAGTAGGCCCGGCACTTCGGACCTTCCAACGAGACCGAATATCTCAGACTGTTCATGGCTGATAATGCCTAGAGATCTCTTCTGGAGCTGGCCCACCCTTTTTACTACAGACAGCAGTGGTCAGACGAAAGATAAGGTCCAACGTCCACCGTCAAGTGGGTGCAATGAGCATCACCCATCAAATGCCAACACCTCCACGCGACCTGTCACTCAACAACGTGTGCTAACTCCAGTCACAAGACAGATCCAGATGGCAGACACCATACTCCAGAGCCCATGTGCGCTCTCATATCTGCCCAGCCCCAGCGCAGGGAAACACCGACGTGGGCGGGGCCTGGAATTTCGCGGGGCAGGACCTACGGCTGTCGCGAGTAGCCCACGGGGGCTCCCCCTACTCGTACGTTCAGCGTCGTCGTGTAGTGCACCGTTGAAGAGTGAAGGGGCGATACAACTGTGTCAACGGCCGTCTCTTCAGGCTGCCCCACTAGATACAGGAACAACAGCCTCACCGACCAATTTCTACAGCCCAGATTGCTGCAGTTCCCTGTCTGGGAAAGGTCGTGTGCGTGTGCTGCTCCTTGGCCTTGGGTCTGCACGTGGCCTACACGTGTGCCTGCCCAATGTCCACACAATTGCCCACCCGCATGCCTCAAGACATAAAAATGCTGGAAGCCCTCGTCTTGACGTGTTTAATACCCATGTAGTCTTAGATCTCTGTTTCACAGACCTCCTGAGTCTCTCCATATATCCCTAGCTGTCCACACAGACTACCTAGCTCTCTGCCCAGCACGCCCACTGTGACACAAAGCCTCTACCCACCTGACCCACCACTGGTCACACGCACACAACACTACCACACAGACCAGACACGCTTTCGATCATGATCCCATCTCCACCAGAGCTCAAGCCGACCATCATTCAGATGCAGAATGTGGACGGACCTGTGGATGAATCTGCCGTGTGTGATGGCTCCTCCACAGCCAACGACGACGACTCCAAGACTACACAGCAGAAGAAAAAGAGAAGGCGCTCATCATCATCACTTGTGTCCCAGAACGAGATCGAAAAGAGACGCAGAGAACACAAAACAGCTCACTCTATCATCGAGAAGAAAAGACGTATCCGTATGAACAGAGAGTTCGAGGCGCTCAAGTTCCTCATCCCTGCATGCAGAAACAACTTGAGCACGTCTGCCAATAACGGAGAGGGAATGTACAAGCTCACCATCCTCCAGGCAACAGTTGACTACGTCAAATACCTCCACTCAGTCATCAACATCCAGGAAGATCAGCTGAACAAATATGACCCAGAATGGCAGGACGAAGAACTCGGATTTGCCAAAGTGGACGTGAATACGGATGAGTACCGTAACTTGGACAACACATTCAGCTTCTCACAGCTCATGGAGCAGTTCAACTCACAAGGGAGCTCTCCATCTTCAGCAGAAGCCCCAACTATGAAGAGATCCCAGTCAACGCCAGTAAACGCAGGCCCGTTTCCCAGTAATCCCAGCAGTCAGCACTCCCACGCCCGCTCTGCAAGAACATCAACAGCACTCCCAGACACAACCCACACTCAGTTTCAGTCACTTCCTTCCCCAATAATTACACCAGAGCTGTATCCACATTCATCGACGACCAACAAGCCCATGATTCCAACCACAACACTGGAGATCAACTACAAGACACAAGCTCCCTTCAAGCAGGATTTCAACTTCCCTCTGAATCCGAATACCGCCGGTAGCCAGATCTCACCAGCGCTTCCACCCTCTGCACCATCGTCACACAGACAGTCTTTCGACATGGCATTCGATGAGGCCAGACTCGAAAGCATACATGAGCTGGCTCATGGGATGGACAACGAGGAGTCTGCAACAAACGCACTGTTGCGGATGAGGAAGGACGACGGATCAATAACCTCGATACGATCATTGTTGAACTGATTTATATAGACACCATAGATGGTTCTTGTCTGTATAACCAACATTAGTAGAATGTATTACTGAATTAAACAACCAGGAGAAGAAGTGGTCTGTGTCGAAGATAAGCCAGGCAGAGGAAAGCATTAGCCGTCAATGCCTGATTAGGAAAGGTTATGCAGCCCCGACCTGGTTATGAGCGCCAACGCTTTTCGCGAAATTCCACTCCCACAGCCTACGCTACGGCCCTGCGCTGGCTGTGTAAGGAGGAGGACGTGACGGCAAATAGTCCCAGCCAGAAACTTGTCAACCTCCACAACGAACCGGCAGAGAAGGCTGACACAGAAAGTTGGAAGGACACACGAAGACGGACAGAAACAGACAGCACCGAGAATGGGAATCAAGAACTTCTTCAAGGTCAAAGCGCCTACTGAGGAGCAGGCGGAGACGGGAATGAGAAACCACATGCTGGACAAGGGCCTGATGGTGAAACACGAGTCCAAGAACAAGCCGACGACATTCAGCGCGTACTCGGACTACGCCAACGACAAGGTCAAGGGCAAGCGAGACTACGCGCCAAAGGGCTACTCGAAGCAGGAGAAGGAGGAGGCAGAGCGTGTCGCCAACGGTACAACGTCTGAGAATCCTTACTCACAGGGCTCCTTTGAATCGGGCGCTTCGTCTGGAAACCCATACGCCAGTCTTGGAACCACATCTGGAAACTCGAATCCATACGGTACACAGACATCTGCATCGGTGGCATCAAGCAACCCATACGCCGCTAACAGCTCGAGCGTCAACAACTCCAACGGCAGCTTCACCAGAAACAACCAGCCAGCAGGCCGCGGGAACCCATACGCACAAGAACCACAGCCGACTAATCCATACGGAAGTGCTGACCAACAGCAGCCGTCATCACAACAGTCGCAGTACAGTTCCGCAAGAGTCTCAAACCCATACGCACAGAAGCGCACAGCAAACCCATACGCATCCCAGCGCTCCAACAGAGCCGAGCAACAACCGCAGGACGACTTCAGCTTTGAGCCATCCTTGGACAGAACCCAGACCAACCAGTCCTCACGCACACAACGCACGTACAACCCACACCAGCAGCAACAGCAGCAGCAGCAACTTCTCCAAGAAGAAGAGGACCTCAATGATTCGACATATGCCGCTGAGGACTTGAACGATGATGGATACAGAGACTACAACAGCCAGTTTGTCCAGGAGGAGCCAGTTCAAGAGGAGACGGAAGAGGAACGTCTACAGCGTGAGGAGGATGAAGATGTGGAGAAGATCAAGGGTGATATCAGATTCACAAAACAGGAGTCTGTCGCCTCTACGAGAAACACGTTGCGTATGGCCAGAGAGGCCGAAGAGTCTGGTAAGAACACTATGGGTGTCCTTGGTGCTCAGGCAGAGACTTTGTACAACACGGAGAGAAACTTGCAATTGGCCGAGGCTCAGGATAAGATGGCTAAGGAGAAGGTGGCTCAGTTGCATCACTACAACAGAAACATTCTCAAGCCTGGTATGAAGAACCCATTCACCAAGAACTCGAGATTGAGAGCACAGGAGGAGAAGTTGAAAGAGGAGAGAATCGCGTTCAAGCTCGAGCAGCAGAGACAAAGAGCAGAACTGTCTGGGTCTACACAGAGAGCCAAGGCCGCCATTGACGATGCTGATGGTATGGGTGAGACCATTGCCGAGAAGTACAGACGTGAGAAGATCCGTGAACAGGCCAAGCAGTACCAGTTTGAAGGCGACAGCGAGGATGATGAGATGGAGACCGAGATTGGTGAGAACTTGGATGAGATCCAGAGAATTGCGGGCAGATTGAAAGGCCTGGCCATGACCCAAGGAAAGGAGATTGAGAGACAGAACCAGACACTTAGAGACATTGAGGAGAAGGCTGACCGTTTGGATGTCAACCTTCACGTCAACGCCGCAAATTTGCGCAGAGCAAAGTGAGATGTCACTAATGAAGAAGAGGTATTTATATCACTACAAGACATCTACGTACATAACGAAAGCACATAAGTAGTGTTTGGAGTGTAGAATATGGTGTCCGGGTGTTTTGCCGTTTGGCGGAGAAAACAAACTCCCAGCGTCGTCATGTCAACAACCACCGCGTACCATCAGCGAGACAAGTCAACAAAGGAACCAGGGAGATTCTTCCAGTGCACCATACACACCAGCGTACACAGTCAAGATGGCATCTCAGAACAACAACGCCAAGGCTCCGCTCTCCCACACGTTATGGTCACCGATTGACACTGTGAAGGACGTTGCCGACAGTCTCGGACTGACAGACCTCAACGATGAGGCTTCCAGGAACTTGGCCATGGATGTTGAGTACCGTATCCATGAGATCTTGGAACAGGCGGTCAAGTTCATGAGACACTCCAAGAGGCGCACACTCACAACAGGAGATATCGAGAAGGCACTCAAGGTGTTGAATGTGGAGCCATTGTACGGATACGAGGTCTCGAGACCTCTCAACTTTAAGGAAGCCCTCATTGGAAATGGACAGACCTTATACTACATTCCGGACGAAGAGGTTGACTTTGAGAAGTTGGTCAACCAGCCATTGCCAAAGGTCCCAAGATCTACCACTTTCACTGCCCACTGGTTGGCCATTGAAGGTGTTCAACCAGCTATCCCACAGAATCCACTCGAGAGTGAGATCAGACAGATGCTTCCATCACAACGAGGTGCTATCTCTCATATTCTCACAGAGAACTCTATCTCAACGACATCCAACACAAATATCTCTACTGGAAACACCAATGCTTTGAGCAAGGATGCCGAGGTCAAGCCACAGGTGAAGCATGTCCTCTCCAAGGAGCTCCAGATTTACTTCAACAAGGTCATTCAGGCTCTCGTAAACCAAGATGAAGACGACGAGGCTTTGCACCTCAGACAGGCAGCTCTTTCTTCCCTGCGTTCGGACCCAGGTCTCCACCAACTCCTCCCTTACTTCATTCAGTTCATTTCGGAGCAAATCACACACAACCTCAACAATATTGCACTTCTTTCAACCATGCTCGAGGTTATCTACTCCCTTTTGTCCAACGACAACATCTTCTTTGACCCATATATCCACGTTCTCATGCCATGTATCCTCACACTTCTCCTTGCCAAGCGCATTGGCTCTGGTGATGACCACATTGCTGTTCGTGACTTTGCCTCTTCGTTACTTGAGCACGTTTGCAAGAACTATGGTAAGAGTTACACCACGCTGAGACCACGTGTCACAAGAACATTGCTCAAGGCATTCTTGGATGTTAACAAACCAGTGGGGACATTGTATGGTGCCATCATTGGACTGAAGAACTTGGGAGACGAGGTTGTGAGGATCACGATACTTGGTAACCTCCAGAACTGGAGTTCAACAGTGCTGGTGACATTGAAACCTGATGACAAGGAGCTGCTCGTTGGTACTATTTTGAAGACTTTGAAGACGCTTATTGATTCAAATGCCACTTCAGATATGGATATGGATGTTTCGGAACAAGAGAAGGAGAAGTTGAAAAAGAGAGTTGGTGATGTCATTGCAGAGACGATCTTGAGCGACCAGGACTCAAAGAGAATCGTCGACGCTATCTTCTTTGGTGACCTTGAAAACTAATGAATAGGTTGTATTCAAAAGCAATAACTACTTTGTGAATGTATGCATGTCGTAACAGTCGTTATAGATGTAATTATCATGATCTCATCACTTTTTTGGTGTGGCAGCCGGTGGTGCAAACAGCCTTCTCTTGACGTTCCTTGAAACAGGACTCCCCATCAGTCTATCTGAGAAGTCAATCGGATCACCCGGTCTCCCACTCGTTAATCTCATTGCAATAGGACTCTGTAATGAAGGGAATCTCGGTGTTCTCGAGACAACAGGAGATGAGCTGTGGATAGAGTGTGCCTGCTCTGAGCTCTCGACAGAGTTCACCAGAATTTCATCTTTAGGAGCATTTGAGTCAGCTGGGGTTTGGATGACATCAACAGTCTTAGTCTTTTTCATTGGCGTAGCCTCAACTTGGGATACTGATGTTGTCAGATTGAGCGAAGATGTGGTGATCTTCTTGCCAACCCTGTTGAAGATCTGAGATGAAGCTCTCTTCATTGGGCGTGGTTCTGTTGGGAGCGTTGGCACAGACATGTCGACCTGGCGTTTGGACATGTTGGCTGCATTGAAAGAAGATGTTCTTTTGAGAGACTGGAGGTCAGAATTTGAGCGTGTCAGAGATGTTCTCAAATCAGGGAGGTCCTCGAGCTTAACAGTCTCGACTGATGGTCTTTTGGTACCAGTGTCTTCCGTCACTGATGATGTGCGCTTCTTCTCCTTGGTATTTGAGGGCTTGAAAGATGGCCCTTTGACTTTCTTGATCATATATCTCACTGACTCTGGACATTTCTTATTGAAAAATGGAACGATGATGTGGTTGATGAATTTTGGAGCGTAGTGCTCACTGGATGTTGGGCCATTGAGCAGGTCATTGATAGTCAGTTTGTCAATGTAAGCATCCAGCAGTTGGTTGTAGGACAGCTGCTCTTCGACCACTGGACCAGAACGCTCATTCAGAGGGATAGCACCACCGCTGATGACCGTAGTGAGCTTCTTTCTTCCGACCAGTGGATTCCGCTTCTTCTTCCTTTTCGCCTGCTTTCCTTCAGACTTTGCGAACAATTTGGCATCATCCTTCCCTGTAATGAAGATCAGCTCGAACAGAATCAGTATTTGGAGATGCATCTCTCGCACCTTGAAGTTGTTCAGGATCGTTACAATACTTCTGTTTGTCTCTTGGAAGTCTGTGGAGTGAATATCGAAGTCAACCAGATTCAAAGATTTTCTGACGAACTCCTTGCGGTATATCTCCTCCTTTTCAAACAGCGAAGGTGCATTCAATAACCCGTTATTGGATGTGAGATGCCGTGTATCAAACAGTTCAATTTTGATGAAGAACTGAACAAGGATGGATTCATAGAGCTTGACATCGTTCAAACAAAGTGCAGACAACCTTGTGAACACGGACTTGGTGAAAAATGTGAGAGGTGTGGTCAGCATGTACAAATTCTCAAAGTACTTGTCAAGGAAGTAGTCGAAAGGGTCATTGGTGGTGTCCTCTTCATCAATCTTTTGCACTGGTGAGCTGTTGATGGGAGGTGCCATTGAGAGTTTGAGGTCGTTTGTTGGGGCCGACGAGAGACAGTTTGAGGTTGTCAACCATTCATCAAGCTTCGGTGTATGGAAAAACTGTGCAGCTGGATTCGAGCTATCATCTCTTGGATTGATGGGGGTGTTCAAGTAGTTGAGGATGTAGTGCGTCTTGTCGATCCTCGTGACAATGCCGTACTTGTCCTTCTGATTGTAGGTGACCTTGACCAAAACCGGACCGTTCTGAAGAGATACTGCAAAGTCCTCCTGCAGACAGCTGAACACTCTTGATTTGTTATTGCTGATAGATATGATGCTAGACGAGAGCTGAGTGGTTGATCTGTTGTGAGACATAACACTTGAGACCCTTGAGAGCAGGGCGGGTGTTGGCCCTATGATGGTGAGATGAACCGTCGTCTTGTTGCGTTCTTCATGTATGTGGACTTGGATATCATTATGTATACTCTCTTCCATGTCGTTGGAGTAGTAGACAGCTTGTAATGGAAGGAGATTTTGGTTTAAACAAAGAGATGGATGCTGATGAGCCTAGAGCTTACGCGTCTAGTCTAGGCGCGATATACGCGAAAATCTACAAGCGGGCCCGAAAGGGAATATTTCCTCATTGGGAGAATATTGACGATAGGTGACATATTTTTACTCCACACACTAGATGTCCGCTTTATAGAGGGAAACTGCGGATGAAAGAACAACAGCCAGACAGTGACTATTGATGTCAGCAGAGGCCATGTACCACCAGCCTGTACTTTCAAGCACACCCGGAACAGAGGGGCAGAATCGATTTGGGTAGCGCCATGCCGCCATTCTCTACAGCGCGAATGGACGAGCCTACAGAAAAAATCGATTCCTCTCAGTAGGCCACGATTTTCGGAACGCCGCCCACGCTCTGATCAAACACTCCACAAAATCCCTTGCTCCACCGCCTGGACTCTTACCGCCACAACCAAATCTCTCCCAAGAGCACTAGCACTACGTCTACGCCCTTGAGCTGTCAGCCTGTGCACATCCACCACTTGATTGACCCCATCTGACCGACTTTGCCGCCAACCGCGCTGCATCCGCTGTCTTCTACCCCCCAGTCTCCCGACCAACCCATCAACACAACAGAGGGCGTCTAAGGTCACTGTCCACTCGAGTCTCCCGAACAGTTCTTTTCGACCACTACACCACCAAGAGGCCGCTCTTCTCCAACAGCTTACCAGGAGCACACTCTTCACCACCACTAGCCGCCCTTCTCCGCAGTCTTCAAGGAGAGCCGCCACCAACGCGCCAGAAAACACTTGTTGAAGCATCTGCAGGACTTACAACTCACGTTTGTCCCCATAAACTGGCCAGTAGTATACCTCTACTTCGTCACTCTTGAATTGCTTGAAAGAAAGGTACAAACAAACCTTTTTCTTTTCTTCCAACAAGCGCCACACACATCTGCTTGATCTCGCTGCTTGCAATCAACCACATTTTCTTTACTGCTATCATCACCACCTCCACATCCAAAATGACTGATGCTCACGCCACTGACACTGCTCCATCAGCCTCTGTCACCTCTTCCAAGTTGGTTCCAGCCGCCACACCGACTGTGAGTGCTTGGGGCAAGAAACTAGAAGTTGCTGCCCCTCCTGCTGCTCCAACAACCATCAAGAAGGAGGAATGGCCAACCGCCGACGTCGTCCTATCTAAAGAGACGCCTACTACTGCCATCAATGAGGCTGTGAAGGAACACCCTAAGGCGACACCTCCAAAGGTCAAATCTACGGGTAAGGAGAAATGGGTGCCATACCAGGCCACCATTGTACTGGCTTCTGATTCCAAGGGTGCCAATCAGCAGAAAAAGAAGAACACCAACAACACCTCCACTCCGGCAGAGAGCAACGGTGCTGCTGCTTCAAGTAACGGTGCCAACAAGAAGAAGCAAGGCCAGAATGCCAACAACAACTCCTCGTCCAATAACAATCAGAAGAACAATGGCAACAAGAAGAAGGATAACAACAAAAGCACCCAGAACGGTCAAAAAAAGCAGGATGACCAGACAAAGAAGCACACAAAGAAGAACAGCAGTGGTCTCAACACAGAGTCTTCGAAGTCCACGCCTTCAGCCGAGGTTAAGGGCAAGCAGTCCACCCTTGCTGCCGATGCTAAGTCACCAGTTCCAACCTCTGCTATCACGCATCCAAGTTCTACTACCACACCGAAGGCCGAACAGCTACAGACAGGTACTGTGGAATCCCGTGAGACATCCCCAGCATCCGGGTCCATCGATCCGATTGCTGGCAAGGCCGATGGTATCTCTTCTGATGCGCTTGCACCAGCTGAGCAGGCTCCATCCAAGAAGAAACAGGAACAGCAGCATTCACAGGCATCACAGCACAGAAACTCTGAACCATTCACAGCCAACAATGGTGCATTCCACAACAACACGAGTAACAGAGGCCGCAAGTTCACGAACAACAAGTACAATGGTAACAGCAATGTGAGACACTCCGTGGCTGGATCCGGCTATGCCAACAACTTGCCATACATGCTCAACTATAACAACTACCCATACATGCCAATGATGCAGCCTCCAAACCAGTATGGCTACCCAGGCGGGTTCAACAACTTCAACACAGCCCCAGCTTCCCGTTCAAACTCCCAGTCACCTCCAACGGGTGAATTTGCATCGTTGTACCCACACATTTCAGGACCGGGTATGGCCAACATCCCACAATTCTCTCCTCAAGGACCATTCTACAATCCCTACACAGTCGAACCGGACCAGACAACGATGGTTGTCACCCAGTTGAACTACTACTTCTCCAACGCTAATTTGGTCAAGGACATCTACTTGAGAAGACAGATGAACTCCAATGGGTTTGTTCCTTTGAGAACCTTGATTGAGTTCAACAGATTGAAACACTTGACTGGTGGTGACTACGAGTTGTTGCTGAATGCCTTGAAACTTGCTCCAACGCTCGAGGTCAAGAATGAGAAGGTGAGGGTCATCGACAACTGGGCAAACTGGGTCTTGCCTTTCGAGAGCCGTGATGCTGCTGGCAAGCTTGAAGATGACACCACTGACGAGAACAAGGCTTGATCTTGGATCGTTTCGTTGTCGAGAAAATTGAAGATCTCCTTCTGGGATGATCTTTACCGTGCATGCGTGTTTGTTGCCTTTTGATGTTTTAATGTTTTGATGGTTTGATGCTTGAGCCGGTGCTCCGAGTTGATGAGAATGTGGATGTTCTTGTCACTATGTACCACCTGCCTCCCCTTCCTTGTTACCGCTGATCAACACTACCTCGAGCTGTGCCCAGTTGCAGCCTCTAATGATCCACCCGCTGGCACCACAGAGACTGGTGATCTTGTGAATTTTGATTTTTTTTTGGTTTCTTTCTTTTGATTTGATTTTTTGTGTGTGGAGTCTTATGGCCTCCCTACACTCTTTCTTTATTTGATGCAATTGAGATATTCCATGGTGGAACATGTGTTCTGGGAGTTCCAACCTGCACTTCACTTGACTATCCCTGATGAGTATGCTTGCTAACCTGGATGGCTTTTGGACTGTTTCCACAGACACACAAGTTGTCAACACTCGATGTGTTTGAGATGTGTTTGGAACCAGTCATCTGCTACCTGTGAGAGGTGAGTCGTGAGTCGTGAGTCGTGAATTGTGCTTGTTGTTCTTTGCTCTTCCGAAATGATGTTTGATGGCAGACCCGAGCGCTCTTCTTGACGTCATGTTCTCTTGTATCATGCGGTTTAGATGCTTGAATGGAATATCAGGCGATAATATAGTTACCGTGTAGTACCAGCAACCACTTAAGACCACAGTCTACAGTTATCACTATACGCTATCAGTGTCTGGGATGCTGCCTGGGGCCTGGCTAAATGTTGATTCGGCGCGCCCTATATAATTGCGGAGGAAAAGACGTGGCCGCAAAGATAACCGAGAGCGAGAGCTTCAGACAGGATCGTTATCCAGCGCCACGCTAACCATCATTCACGCCATCAAGTTTCCCTGCATCGTCGAACAGATCACTTGCTCGTCCAGATACTAATCTGTGCTATACGTTTAGCAAGACAAGAATTCGCACAAGCTTCTTTCCTTTCCTGAACAAGGCATCACCATCGGACCCTTCTCTGCTCACCTGCCAAACCACACATCATGGCGAACATCCAGTTCGCAGACACGGTGCCCGGAGGCATCTCGTCTACTACTGAGTCCACGCCTCTTCTAGCTCCAAAGCGCAGGCTTTCCCACTTCCAACGGCGCACCTCCTTCCACAACACATCGCCCGTGACGGCTCCTGATTCAGAGGTGGAGAAAACAACCAAGCTCGGAACCTTCGATGGTGTCTTCATTCCAACAGCACTCAACGTGCTCTCGATCCTGATGTTCCTGCGTTTCGGATTCATCATTGGCCAGATGGGTATTCTAGGTGCATTCCTATTACTCTTCATGTCCTATGCCATCGATCTTCTCACGACCCTTAGTATCAGTGCAATTGCTACGAATGGAACAGTCAGGGGAGGAGGTGCTTACTACATGATATCGAGGTCTCTTGGTCCAGAATTTGGTGGATCTATTGGACTGGTGTTTTACATCGGACAAGTCTTAAACTCTGGCTTGAACGTTGTTGGTTTCATCGAGCCCTTGCTCATCAACCTCGGAAAGGAAAATGGATTGATGGCAAAGCTCCTACCCCAAGGTTACTGGTGGGAGTTCACATACTCAACAATACTTCTTTTGTTGTGTATTTGTGTGGCATTGGTTGGAAGTCAGCTAGTCTCCAAGGCTGGTTTTATTCTCTGCTTCCTGTTACTATTCTCAACCATTTCCATTCCAGTATCTGCCCTCTTTGTCAAGCCATTTGATATCCCAGAGTTAGGGCTGACATACACAGGTCCATGCTGGGAAACGCTCAAGGAGAACCTTCTACCACACTTCACAGCCGGCGCAGCTGGCTCTCTTTTGACCGAGAAGGAAACATTCCACGACCTCTTTGGTATCTTCTTCCCAGCCACTGCGGGAATCTTTGCTGGTGCCAGTATGTCTGGTGACCTTCGCAAACCATCCAAGGCTATTCCAAAGGGTACTCTTTGGGGACTGCTTCTCACGTTTGTATGCTACTCGCTTGTGATTATCTCTCTCTCAGCCTCTGTGCCTAGGGCCTTGCTCCACAAGGATGTCCAAATCATCCAAACAGTGAATATGTCGTCTTCAATTGTCCTCATTGGTGAATTTTCCACTTCTCTTTTCTCCGTGATTGTTGGTATTGTTGGAGCAGCAAATGTTTTCCAAGCTATTGCAAAGGATGCCATCTTCCCTGGCCTTGGTGTGTTCAGCAAGGTTGATCCGACAGGCAACCCAATCCCAGCCATCCTGCTCACATGGCTTTTGACCCAGCTGTGCCTGTTTGCAAACATCAACCAGATCGCCACATTCATCACTATGGCTTTCCTGATGACATTCATTGTCACAAATTTGGCTTGTTTCTTGCTCAAGGTGGCATCTGCTCCTAACTTCAGACCATCCTTCAGATACTTTGACTGGTACACTGCGCTGATGGGTCTGATTGCTTGTACGATCGCCATGTTCATTGTTGACGGTATATCAGCAACACTTGTTGTTGTCTTCTTGGCTGCGCTCTTTTTGTTCATCCACTATGTGTGCCCTCCAAAGCCATGGGGTGATGTCTCGCAAAGTTTGATCTATCATCAGGTGAGAAAGTACTTGTTGAGGTTGAGACAGGATAACGTGAAGTATTGGAGACCCCAGATCCTGTTGCTGGTTGACAGTCCAAGAAGCTCATGGAACTTGATCCAGTTTTGTAACCATCTCAAGAAGGGTGGCCTCTATATTTTGGGTCATGTCATTGTCACAGAGAGTTTCCAGAACAACTTTGCAGAGCTGAAGACACAGCAGAACGCTTGGTTGAAACTTCGTGATCTGAGTAAGATCAAGGCATTTGTCCAGATTGCCCTTGGTCCGACTCTTCCGTGGGGTGTCAGAAACGTGATTTTGGGATCCGGTCTTGGTGGAATGAAACCAAACATTGTTGTCCTTGGCTTCTTCGACATGGAAAGACATTATCCAAAGGACCGTCCAGCCAACTTCAAGAAGGCCAGTACTCTCACCATCGATGTTGAACAACTTCCAACAGATCAGTGCAGAAACGAAAAGAGAGTCAGTATCCAGAACTGGGTGTCAATCATTGAGGACATGCTGCTGATGAGAACGAACATTGCCGTTGCAAAGGGGTTTGAGCATGTGAACCTTCCAACTGGTAAAGAACACACGATCAAGGAGAAGCAATTCATTGACTTATACCCAATCCAAATGTCAGCTGAGATCTTTGACCGCAGTGGCGAGAAGTCTGCCTTGACCACGAACTTTGACACATACACCTTGATCCTCCAGCTCGGTGCCATTTTGAGAACTGTTCCACAATGGAAGAGAACACACCAACTACGAATTGTTGTCTTCATTGAAGATGCTGAGGACATGGAGAATGAGCGCGAGAGGGTTAAGCAGTTGATTGAGGTTTTGCGAATCAAAGCACAGATCCTCGTTGTTTGCTTGGACAGCTTCAAGAACTACAACACGATTGTCAAAGGCAAGAAGGAAAACTTCGATGAGGTGGATCAGATTCTGAGAGACGACGAGTGGTGGAATGAGTTGAAGAATTCCCGTGTTGCAGCCGATCAGTGCTCTACCTGGATGGCTGTTCCTACAATCAGCGTCTCCAGCCCATACGTCGTTGACGGACTGGGAGATAAGAAATACAGCATCTCAAAACTTCAAAAGATGGGACTCTCATTCAGCATGACTACAAACAAGCTGGTTGATGATGGATTGCTCAAGGCAGTCGAGAGTGACTCTGACAGTGACGTTGACATTGACAGCGAGGTTGACACATTCAGAGCACGGGACAAACAGAACTTCCAAAGTCTGAGACGTACACATGCAGAGGCTCCAAGAAGTGTCGATGAGTCCACTGTTTCTTTGCTGAGCTCAAGATCACAGACAGCACCATTGAATAGAGTCCCATCCAGTCCGAGCTTGATGGCCACACTGGGCAAGACCAAGAGAAATCAGAGACCAAACTTTTCTTCAGAGAAGATCCCAAGATCCAAGGTCATTGATGATGCTACAGGTGACCAACCTTCAATCATGCTTGTCCCTGATGCATTGAAGAAGAGACACAGTGATTCCAAAGTTTTCAAAAAGGCAAGTGTTTCCAGCCTCGCTTCACCAGCAGATGAGGCAATCACAGAGGAGGAGCCTACGAATGAAAGAGAGGAGCTGAGTATTGATGAACTGACATTCAACGATCTCCCTGCCAAGGCACAACACCTGATTTTGAATGATGTCGTGAAGACTGTCTCTACAGACTCACATGTGATTTTCTCCACGTTACCAGCTCCTGTTGTTGGTACACATTACAGCGAGGAGGACTGCAAGGAGTACCTCTCCAACTTGCAGACATGGTGTGAAGGACTACCTCCAATCATGCTCATCAACTCACAGTCTATGACAGTTACGACAGCTTTGTGAGCCTTGTTATGTATGGGGTACATGAAACTAGACGACCATGACTACAATACGTGTTGCGTAGAGTGATAGTTCTATCATGAGTTTTGTCTAACCCGCCTTAACAAAGGCAAATGCAACATAGAACTGAGCAGCAGCTTCCGCTTCCTCCTTTTCAACACCAACAGAGCCATCAGATCTCTTGATACCTTCCACGACATTTGGACTGAGCTTCTTGTACCACTCTGGGATCTGCTCTCTGAAGTAATCAGCGAAACTCTTCTTGAACTTCAGTCTCAAGCCAAACTCATCACACAACGCTCTGAGATCTTCAAACTGAATGATGTATTCTGGGACATTGTCAATAGCATCCTTCAAGTAGTAGTTGTAGACGTTTCCATACGCCTCCTCAAAGTCACCAGACTTTGGTGGAGTTTGTTCGAAAGTGACGGAGTAGATTGAGTTACCGAACGACTTCTGGCCCGGTGGAAGATGTCTGATCTTCGATGCAATGAACTCGGAGTTTGGGATCGTTCCAATGAACTGGCCACCTGGTCTCAATGATCTGGCAACGTTCTCAATGGTCATGCGTGCCTTGGCTGCAGACTCAAAAGCGTAGTGAAGACAAAACTGCATGGTTACCACATCCATAGGGAACTGGATCATTGGGAACTCTCTCAGGACAATAGGAAGTGGAGTTCCAAATGCATCACCAGTGACAAACGTGACTTCAAATGGTGATGCGTTTCTGCGGTAGCGCCTCACTGCTTCGACGATGGAGGCATTCGAGATGTCGATACCAACGTACTGAGAGATACGGGCCGTTTCCCATTTTCTCAAGTCACCACCCTTACCACATCCCAAGTCAAGGACACGAATTCCTGGAGAAGCTGCGTTGTTGATGAGCATGTGCTTGATGACGTTGTTGAAGTTTCTGAGCTTGATGATAGGTGACAGGTTTCTGCGTTCCTTCTTCGACTGGAACGTTCTCTCGTTGTAATGACTTCTGACAACAGCATCCAAGTTCTGTCTTTTGAGTCTAATCTCTCTCTCAATACGCTGTTCCTCATCCTCTTCTCTTTGTCTTTCCTCT
This sequence comes from Petasospora veronae, assembly GCA_030563065.1. Lineage (NCBI taxonomy): Eukaryota > Fungi > Ascomycota > Saccharomycetes > Phaffomycetales > Wickerhamomycetaceae > Petasospora > Petasospora veronae. Next base: position 119,861 of record JAKUBA010000032.1, on the reverse strand, counting down.
CTGGCAAAACGTGACTGGTAGTCGAGATCTGTTCTTCTCGATGGTCTCTTGAGCTTCTGTGCCGGTTCACTAGCAGAGTCACTCCCTGGCGTAGATTCACGGTTCTTGGCGGATGACGAAGCTGGAATGTACGTATCTGTCACTCCATATGGTCTCTCTGAAGCTGGTTGTGGTGTTGGTGTTCTTCTCTCCTGAGTCAATCCTCGTCTAGAGAAGGCGGAAGGGCGTGTCTTTGGAGCTTCTTCGGCGTCTCCTTCGGCGGCAGTGATTGTTCTTTTCTTGATCTTGAAGCCGGCCAGCGATGGCTTGGATGTGCTGGTCTCTGTTGAAGTGACTGATGAAACGGTGACCTCAGTGGTCTTGTCCTCCGACTTGTCCTCAGTCTTTGGCTCCGTTGACGCTTCTGGAGCTTCTCTTGCAGTCTCTTTAACAGCGGTTGGAGCCGTATCTTGGGCAGAGGTCACAGCAGGACTCTGACGTGTCTCTGAGTCACTCATTTGGCGTTAATTGGTGCTCGTTGTAGCGCTATTCCGACAAATACGTGGATGAGGTTGAGCGTGATGGATCAAGTGAACGTCTTGAGCGGTAAGAAAACCCGGACACCATTCACTAGGGGCAAAATCTCACCCTAGGCATACAACGGCTAATCAACAACCACAGTAAGTCAAGATTCTTGGAATTCCCCAGACCCAAGAGCACTACAACCATCTTACGTCGAGTATGACAGGTGCTGACTCTGGGAACTCCCAGAAAGCGCAAAACAACGGCTCTGACACAAGGCATGTTCCAACTCAGGCACGTCTTGAAGTGTCGACTACTAACACACAGCCTGTGCAGACAGACACTCCATCCACCACAAGCTCTGTAGGTGCTGTCGACCCCAAGAAGCTAGAGAAGCTTAAGAAACTTGAGGCTTGGAAAAAGAAACAGGCAGAAAGAAAGAGGCAAAAGGAACTGGAAGCTAAGAGTCAATCACAAACACCAGTGCCAACACCTCCTCCAAAAACAACAATCCGCACCAAACAGCCATCCAGGGCATCTTCTGCAAAGATTGGATTGCGCAAGCCATTGGCAAAGAAGAGCAATATCTTTGGCGGTGCTGATGATGAAGATGAGAAACCATTGAAGAAGCCGAGATTCATTCCATCAGCGACACTTGATGTGGGAGATGACGCCCCAATGATTGACCAAGAGATCGAAGACGAGGACCCACTGGAGGCGTACATGAACTCTTTGGCTGATGAGCCCGATGATGCTGTGACCTCGTCTACTACTGTCTCTGCTCCGATTGAAGATGATGATGAGATGGCCGATGCCAACGACGAGAACATTGATGACAACGCTGAAGCAACTGGTTTGTTAAAGAAGCTACGAAGCAAGAAGTCCAAAGATATCCATGCACCAAAGTACAACCTCAAAGAGCTGGAACCATTCCCCAAAAACTTCCTTGTTCAGATGGAGACAGTCGACCCTGACGAGGTGATCAACTTCCGCGCACTCAATGACATCTTCATCAACAACAAGGCAACCAACCCGGTGTTCAACTTCTATCACTTTGGACTTGATGCTAAGATCCTTGGTGTTCTCACAAATGAACTCAGATTCGAAGCTCCCACCCCGATCCAGTCACAGACAATCCCCGCTATCATGTCTGGTAAGGATGTCATTGGTGTTGGTAAGACCGGTTCTGGTAAGACGATGTGTTACTTGCTGGGAATGTTGAAGCATATCAAGCAACAGAGACCACTGGCAAGTGGCGAAACGGGACCTCTCGGACTGATTCTGTCACCTACAAGAGAATTGGCTATTCAGATTCACGAAGCCAGTCAAGCTTTCATGAAGTCCAGTGGCCTCAGATCTATTTGTTGCACTGGTGGTTCCGAGTTGAAGACACAGATCAGTGACATCAAGAAGGGTGTTCACATCATTGTTGCTACACCAGGTCGTTTCATTGACCTGCTGACTTTGAACAACGGCAAGCTGCTGAAGACAGACCGAATTACATTTGTGACACTTGATGAAGCTGACAGATTGTTTGACTTGGGTTTCGAACCACAGGTGAACCAGATCATGAAGACGATAAGACCGGACAAGCAGTGTGTCTTGTTCTCAGCTACATTTCCACCAAAGCTTCATACATTTGCTGTGAGAATCTTGAAGAAGCCAACAATCATCTCCGTGGGAAGCAAACAGGTGGTGAATGAGAACATCACACAACAGGCCAAGGTTTTTGACTCTGAGGACAGCAAGTTCAACTATCTCTTACAACTTCTGGGAAAGCAAGATACAGAGAAGACCATCATATTTTGTGAATCCCAACTCCAGACGAATTTCATGAGCAGACGCCTTGTCGCCAAAGGGTACTCACCAGTTGCTATCCATGCTGGTTTGCCATCGCACGAGAGAACTGCCAACTTGCAGAAGTTCAAGAAGTCACCAACATCAAACATCCTTGTTTGCACAGAAGTTCTTTCACGTGGACTTGATGTTCCAGAGGTGAGTTTGGTGATTTTGTACAATGCTGCCAAAACATTCGCTCAGTATGTGCACACTACAGGAAGAACAGCACGAGGAAACACCAAGGGTACAGCCATCTCACTGCTCTCGAAAGATGAGGATGCTCAGGCGTACATTCTCTACAAGTTCATGCCCGAGGCCGAAGTTCCTGAAGATATCAAGGAACTTGCTCTTCTGTTTGAGAAGGACCTGAAGTCTGGTAAGAAGAAGATCACTACCGGGTTTGGTGGTAAAGGTCTGGACAATCTTGACAAACTTCGTGATGAAACCGAGAAGAGCGAAAGAAACCAATATGGAGAAGCCCAGGATGACGAGGCTAAAGATGAGCAAGACGATGACGAGGATGATGAGGCTGAGGTCAAGGGGCCGAACCTGGATATCACGTACAATGTTGAAACTGGTGCTATCGATGGTGGTGCCTTCAACGCAAAGATCAATGTGAATGACTTGCCACAGGAGGTGAGATGGATTGCTACCAACAACGTCACAATGTCCCAGGTGATCGAACAAACATCTGTGTCTGTGACCTTCAGAGGAAGGTATTACCCTGAGGGCCAAGAACCGAAAGAGGGCGAGGAGCCAAAGCTTTACCTGCTGGTGGAAGCAGCTAAGGAACACCAACTTCTTGAAGCTATTGAACTGTTCAAATCATTTGTGATACAGGGTTTGAAGAAGGCTACACAAGACAGATCAGGTAAGTTCTCAATGTGAATGTGCTATACGATTGTAACCAGACCACCGACGTAGACACAATAGACGCGAGCAACACCTCAATCAAACACCAGCTGGTTCTGGTCCTTCTCTTGCAGCTTTTTCTCACTCTCAGTCTTGAGGTGCTTGTTTGTGCTCTGGGCCCTTTCCTGCTGTAGCTTCTTCCCGAGTTTACCACTGCTGGCATTGATCTTTGCCGCACGCTCCTCGGCTGCTCTTCGTGCTGCTTCACGAGGGTCGCCTGTGGTGGCGTTGTTCTCTGGTGTGGCGGCCCCCAGTGTGTATCCCACAGAAGTGTTGACCTTTGGCTGCTTTACCTTGGAAGTAGCTTTGTTAGCCACTGGACCGGTCCTGGCTTGTGGTGCAGTTCCGAGCTTCTCGCCTTTGGACCGTGGATCTTGAGACGGCGTGCTCATACAGCTACCCATGTTGGTCTTTGGTTTTCTTTTCTTTGCAGTCTTTTGGTCACCTGAAGACGATGTTGATGGTCCTGACGAGGTAGTAGTGGCAGATGGTTGTCCTGCTCGTTGCACCCAGCTTCTTGTCATACGGAATGTGTCATGGAGTGGGTTGTGTCTCTCTTGTTTGAGTCCGGCCGTGATATTTGTCCGCGCTTCCTCGATCAGGGTTCAACACAGATCACCTACACCAACAGCTTCATTACGTATCGTCATCAGAAGGACCATGTATAAAAAGATTAGTGAGGTAGTGTATGTGTCTATATATATACAAAGTTTATCGCCAAATAACATCATAACTCTTGTGTCCATGAACCGGGACATATATCTCTCTTTCCTTCTTCCATGTGAGTACTCTCAACTTCTCTTCAAACAAACTGTGTCGCACGCATGTTGCCCAACTGTGGCACCTGGACACTCGAAGCATCAATGGCACCCATGTTGCTCAGGTATGGCTGCAACAACGGATAGAGGTTCACAATGTTATGCAGTCTGTCAAACTGTCTCTGATCACGGCAGAACCACTGGTACTGCTTCAAAACCTTTGCGTAGAGCTCTGCTCTGTCCTCGTTCGAAGCAAATGTAGCATCTCTGAGTGCTGCCCAGTCAGCATTGGCAATGTACGTGTAACCCTCAACATCACTGTTGATGATCAGGTCGTACCAACTGTGCAAGATCTCAGCGTCTGAAACGGCCTTGATCGAGCCAAGAGACTTCAAGTAAATACGACGGGACACCTGTGTCTTTGTGAGGTTGTAGAGTGGGTAGGCACCGTATAATGTGTCGATGGTCGTCTTGTCCTTCCAGACTGTGCACTTGGAGATGATGATGTTGAAGAATGGCTCGTCGATTGGCTTGATATCGTTGTAGAGTGCGATGATCTCCTTGAGTCTCAACAAACCGGCCTCCTTGTTGTCAGCAAACTTCTCGAAGAAGATGTCAAAGAAGGTGTTGTTCAATGAGGATGAGATTCCGTGGTGGATGTTTCTTCCGTAGAAAGCGGTGGCTCTCTGCCAGACATTGGCAACCTGCTCAAAGTCATTCTCCAGAATCCACGTGTTTTGGAGGAGCTGCTTGACAGTGTTCACGTGCAGTGTGAATTTGTATGGCATCTCTTTGTTGATAGCCTTCTCAAAGAATGTGTTGGCAATGGTGATGTCCTTGCAGTCACCAATGAAAGACAAGTGGACCTCAATAAGGGCAGAGTATGTCTCATGGCCAGTGTGGTCACAAAGCTCACCGAACAGCTCCAGTGCCTTCTGGTTCTCCTGAGCAGCAAGACATGTCTTGATCATACCAGACAACAGATGTGGATGTGTGTGGATGCTCTTGGACTCCTGATACAGGGCCTCCAAGTCTGAGAACTTTGTGCCAGCGTTGTACATGATTGGCAAAAGAACACCAACAACCTTTGGCTTGAGGAAGACAGCCTGCAAGTTCTTGTTGGCCTGGGAGGAGGTCCAAAGTGCAATGACTTCGTTCTCGAGCTTGAGCTCCTTCAAGGATGTGAGCAAGTGCATAGCACCGGACTCATTCACCTGGACAAGGTCAGCAAGCATATCCTTTGTGATGCCTCTGAGAGAGTGCTTGATGAATTCATTCATCTCCGTGTGGAAGGATCCGGCATCGTAGTCTGGTTTCTTGGCCAGTCTCGTCAACTGCTTTCTGTTGGCTCTGAGACCTGTGTGGAGGGCATATACCAACATTGAGACGTAGTATGGTGTGAAGTCCGGAGTGCCCTTGAGCTCCTCGTAATATGTGGTGGCACGCTTGAGCATGTCCCAGAAGAATGGCTGAGAACTTGGATCATCAAAACTTGTGAGTTGTGCGAGTGTGTCCTTGTATGCTGCGATCTGCTTGAACCAAGGCGATGAGGTGTTGACATGGTCATCTCTGTTTGTGTACTTGGCCTTGTTGTTGTTGCGCTTACCGCCGTTACGTTTCTTATCAGTGGCCACGTTCTGTTGGAGGTTTGCAACGTTCTTGATGGTGTTGGAGAAGCTGTATGTGGTGTCAGCTGGAGTGGATGTGGATGGGGTTCTGTCAATAGCGACGGAGTTGAATCTGATCGGGTGGTGATTGATGGAGTTTCTGGCAGACTGGACCACCTGGCCGGTGATTCTGGTCTTGAGAACCTGTTGCTGTGTGATTCTGAACATCGCAAACGGTGTTTGTGTGAGGGATATCAGGAGCTGGGGGTGGAAAGCGGTGGAATTGCGAGACTTAAAGTACTGTGCGGGTGGCGAAGTGTCACCAGTTCACAGTCTGAATTTTTTCGCGGTTGGACGACTTTGGTTCGCGGGCGGAGTTGCTGTTGGGGGAAGCCGCTGACGTTGAAGGGGTGTCAATTAAAGGGGTTCGAGTTGTTGAGCGAGTGGCCGTTTAGCTCTGTTATGTTGTGCTTGGTCGTCTGCGTGGGCTGACAGGGATGAACGGCTATTTATGTATCCGGCCGTCGTTTAGTCTCGTTCCGCGATGTGTTGTCAGCAGGTGCGGGGAAGCTCCTGGTGCGATGGAGTGACGGCCGTTCTCGGAGGGAAGAGCCGCAAACTTCACCTGTTTGATAGCAGATCTGTTCGAGACTTGATAGATCTTGGATGTCATAACAGGATCTAGCACCACCAGCTTCAAGAGTGCAAAGACAGTCGTTTGTAGCTCATGGTGAGTTGATCCTATATTTCTGGTAGGGCCACGACTTCTCACGTAGCAGGCGCAAAAAATAAATGGCTCCGATACCGGGGGTCGAACCCGGGACTGCTCGGTGAAAGCGAACCGTGCTAGCCGTTACACTATATCGGATAGATTCAGACTCAAAAATATAGCGGTTTGACCGGCGAAGAGAACCGCGATCACGTGACTAAAATTCATGAATCTGCCTGATTTGACCTTGTTTCATTAGAAATTGATCGTTAATAATCTCACAGGTTTGGTGTATCATACTCAGAGATCAGTCTTGTACAGTGGTTTTGTGATTGTTCGTTGGTATTCAGATTTGAAGGTTGTGGATATGATTGCAGTGCAACCGGAATAGCCAGACGGAGTCCCAAGACCAGCCAAGCCCACGACCAGCTATTCCTTTTGTACTCGGGTCATCAATTGAAGCTGGTGCCTCTCTTTATCATTCAAATCGGTCTCGATAAACCGTGTCGTGTAGTAACGCCGCCGCAGTTAAGATCTTGCTCCGATGCATCAGACCTGACTCACGTGTACAAATTGCAGTGCACTGCCGAACAATCGCCCCGCTGATATATAGCCATGTTGTCGAAACGCTAATGGAAACAACCACGTTTCGACATATCACACGCCTTCGACTTCAGAGACTAGCACACTTTTCACCCTTCACAGCATCACTCTCGAGAATGACCACACGCCCATACATCACCGATTCGGCCACCCAGTCGGAGTACGACCTTGACATCAAGACAACACTTGAGAAGAACAAACAACACCTGGAGTCGCTTACCCACCCCGGCTCCAAACTCAGCTTACCGCATGGATATGGTCCAGCACCAGCCACGGATGGCCCGATTTTCTTCTTTGACATTGACAACTGTCTTTACAAGCGCTCGACACGCATCCACGATCTGATGCAGGTGTACATACACAACTACGTTGTGCGCAGGTTGAACTTGGGCGACGAGGAGGCCACACAGCTCCACCAGAAGTACTACAAGACATACGGCCTTGCTATCCAAGGTCTTGTTAAGCATCACAAGATTGATGGTCTGGAGTACAATGAGAAGTGTGACGACGCGTTGCCATTGCAGGATATCCTCAAGCCAGACCCAGAGCTCAGAGAAATGTTGTCCAATTTGAAGAAAGCGGGAAAGCTTGACAGAATGTGGTTGTTCACCAATGCATATAAGAACCATGGAGAGCGTTGTGTCTCTCTCTTGGGAATTGCGGATCTGTTTGATGGATTGTCCTACTGTGACGTTGGTGAGCAGAGCTTTGTGTGTAAGCCAGACCCACGCGCGTTTGACAAGGCTTTGAAAGATGCTGGTGGGAGATCTTACGAGAATTGTTACTTTGTTGATGACAGTGCTGACAACATTGCCACTGCAGTGCGTCTTGGTTTCAAGAAGGCTGTCCACTTTGTCGAGAGAGACGAAGACCTTGGCTCAACTCCAGAGGGGGCTATTCTAATCAGAGATATTCTTGATCTGCCAAAGGCTGTTCCAGAGCTCTTCGAGTAACTCCAGAAAAAACGTACTTAGATTTCTATAGATTCACATATTCCATCATCAAACCGTATCACTCTGTCTCCCAATGACCTTCATACCTTCCCTGATCTTTGCCTGCCCAGTGCACCTGTTATTACCGTAGCAGTCAACAACCTTCAACTGTGGACAAACCTTACCAATCAAGGACAATACTTCATCATCAACCGATCTCACAAACCCACAATCCAAATATGTCAAGTTTGGACACTTCATCACCTGGAATGTTATTGGCGTGAGGTCCTTGATGGAGTTGATCGAGAGCTCAACGAGGGATGTGCCGCTGTGTAGGAACAACTCAATGATTCCTTCATCTGCGAGCGAGAAACACTTCCGAAGGTAGACCTCGTTGAGACCCAAGTTTGTCTCCCAATCGTGGAACAACCCAACAAACCCTTCACCAGTGATTTGGTCCAAGTTCTGTAGAGAGAGACGACGGATGTTGGCTCCGAATGGACGAATACCGTTGATCAGAAACTCATCAGTAAGTGCAGTACATCCGTCCAATGTGAGAGACTTGAGTGTCTCACCGTTGATACTCAACAGATTGATCAACAGTGAGTCGTCAATGAGGTCTTCGTGGTGGGGGTATGTGATCTCCAGCTCCTCGAGACGGGTTAGGTACGCGGGCATGAGGTCATAGGACTCCTTTTGTGTGATTCCATCCAGACGGGACAGCTTCAGAGATTCGAGGTTCTCACCACAGTGTTCAAGGAAGATTTTGAAGGTCTCATCTGAAAAACGGTGAGTATTGGAGACCTTGAATGTCTTGAGACGTGATCCAACGGCGATGAAGAACTTCTGCCACGTCTCGTTGTTGATGAGGAACGGCCCGTCAAGTTCGACCCTCTCAAGATTAGGAAGATTTGTGGCAAAGTAGCTCAGATTGTCATTGTGCAGTCTTCCACACATCAGCAGTCTAAGGTCTTCGATCTGCGGGCAGTATGCGGCAATCTGGTTGTATGCGGTGATTGTCAATCCAGAGCAATCCCAGAACTCCAGCTTTCGAAGATGTGGATCCAGGAACAGCTTCAGTGTGTTGTCATCAATGGATCTGTTGCGACACAGAATGCGTGCAATCTTTCGCATGTTGATGTCTCCGATGTCACCAAGCTCATCAACGTCATAGATCTTTTCAGTCACTTTCTTGATAGCCAGATCTTGGAGAGAGGGCAGCTTCACATCCTGTCTGTCCAACAATGCAACAGCAAGTTTTTGTCTTTTCTTTCTCGACAACAGCTGATTCTTTTTCACTGCCTTCTCTTTCTCTTGCTGCTTCTTGGTACAATCTGGACACATGTACCCCCCTGTCTCACTCGTCTTGGAGTAGACGTTGATGACAAAGCTGTCAAAGCAGACAGCACAAGTTTCCTCTTGACCAACAACTTTCCGGACTGGCCTTGGAGTGGCATCACCAACAGCAGCTTCATCGCCTTCTGAATCGGTGTACTCGTCGTCGTCAGCCTTTCCAGCAGCAGCTCTGCGCTTGCGTCTAGCTGCGATTCTGATCTCGAGTTCCTCCCTTTCGTCTTCCTCATTTTGAACATCTGCAACTTGATCTTCGATAACGACATTGACAGCTGCTTCACCCTCCTGGAGTTCTTCCTCCCCCTCAACAACCCCCTCTTCTCCCTGAGCCAGTCTTTCAATGTGTCTCTGTCTGATCTGCTCGGCACTGATACCCTGTTGGCGCAAGAACTCCGTCAGCGCAGAGTTTGGGCCTCTGATAGCGTTTGCTGGCCCATCAGTTGCCTCGGTCGTCTCCACGCGGTACTTCAACTGCCTTCTGCTCATGTTGTGGACGAGTGCTGATCGAACCCTAGAGAGATACCCCGGAGCAACGCCACTATCACGAGCGATCTGAGGCCGTTTGCCACCGCGCTTTTAATCCCACCAACACCAAATGAAAAAGCGCCCGCGCCAGAGCTTGAGCTCCTCCTCTTCACCGTTCAACACGAAGCACCCACCACCACAATGAACGTCATCTTTAAGGACTTCAAGAAGGAGAAGATCCCGCTCGTTCTCGAGTCGACCGAGACCGTGAGTTTGCTACTCGTTGCATGACGTCTGGGGGCCAATTAGGTGGTCGGGCACGTGAGTGTCCCTGTGCTGCTCAGAGATGCCCCCGAAACGTCAACAACACGCCAACACAGCCGGTACTAACAATAACGAACAGGTTCTTTCTGCTAAGGAGAAGCTTGGTGCCGTCAAAGGCGTCGAGGCCTCTCAGATCAAACTTGTCTACTCAGGTATGTGACTTTGAACCCGCTCTTGCAATCAGCTCAGTGAGAACGACACTAACACAAACACAGGTAAGGTCCTCCAGGACGACAAGACCATCGAGTCCACGAAGATCAAAGCCGATGACCAGGTGATCTTCATGATTGCTAAGACTGTCAAGAAGCCAGCCGCCCCAGCTGCTGCTGCTGCTCCATCAACACCGGCCCAACCTACAACCGTCCAGACACCTTCCGCCCCACGCGCTGCCCCAGCTTCCACAAACACGGCGGTTTCTGTCCAGGATACACCAGCACCAGCTGAGACATCAAGTACTGCCCAGGAGCCATTGCCTGACTTTGATGCGTCCACTTTGGCCACCGGTTCGACCAGAGACAGAGCCATCGCTTCCATCATGGAGATGGGATACGACCGCCCAGAGGTTGAGCGTGCTTTGAGAGCTGCCTTCAACAACCCAGACAGAGCTGTTGAGTACCTTCTCACAGGCATTCCAGAGTCTGCCCAGTCATCGGGTGCTGGAGCGGTCCCACAGGCTGTTGCTGAGACCACTGAGGGCGTTGATGCCGATGGTGACGCTCCTTTGAACGTTGCGGAGACAGAAGACGAGCCAGCTATTGCTGAGCCACAGGGCGCCGAAGACGATGACGGTGATGCTGATATGGAGGGTGATCTGTTCGCCGCTGCCGCTGCCGGTGGTGCTGGTGCTGGTGCCCCACGCGGCGCAGGTGCTGGTGTCAACAGTCTTGCTGGTCTTCGTGAGGTGATTGAGAACAACCCAGAGATGCTCGAACCTATCCTCCAGGAACTGGCTGCTCAGAACCCTGCTCTTGGTGCAATGATCCAGCAGCATCCAGAAGAGTTCATTCAGATGGTGCTTGAAGGTGGTCAGGGTTTGGAAGGTGGTATCCCTGCTGAAGGCGACGACGAGATTCCTGAGGGAGCACAAAGAATTGAGATCACACAGGCAGAGCAGGACTCGATCAACAGACTTATTGATCTCGGATTTGATAGAGATCTTGTGATCCAGGTATACTTTGCTTGTGAGAAGAATGAGGAGCTTGCTGCTAACATCCTCCTCAGCGACCACGCTGATTGATTGGGGGCCTGAGAGTGCCGGGAATTGATGTGTTTGGAGTGATAATGTATACTACTGAAAGCTTAGATGTGCCATTTGGTAGTATCCGTGTATAGTGATGGCGTGTGCCGTGTTGATAACTGATGTAGCTCTGATACTGGAACCGTGTTGAATATCTGATGCAGCTGCAGCATACTTGAGGAGCGAGATTGTAGCTATATCATTAGAGAGATTATCCTTATGTGGCCTGAAATAGCATTATCAGAAGATTTCTGTAACATTCATGTTGTATTACCCTGTAGAGGCCACCTTGATGTCAAGGAATACTGTGCTGGTACCTCCGGCATCATGCAAGCACGTGGTTCATCCTAACCTTCTTATCCTCCAGCATTAGACCCAGTAGAATCATGATGGAACGACACAATGACTGTGCCTGGTTTTGGTAACTGATTGCGATGACGGACTTCAGATGGTCAATGAGTTGATAGGCCGTTTGGTTCTTCTCGTCTCCTTGCTTGATGAGATACATCATGATCTTGAACTTGTACATCCACTTATGATATTGCTCCTCCTTGATTTCATCCTCGTACGACACCAATTCACCAAGAGACTTGAAAATACCTTCGTAGATAACGGTGGTGAATTCGTTCCCTGTGCTCTGGCACTGGTATGCTGTTGGTGTATCCGTGATCAGTGAAAGACCGAAAAGTGCTCGTAGTCGGGACACGGATGGTGACGAGTAGGCTGGGATTGACTCAATGATTCTCATTTGGAGAGCAATGTTGTCTGTGCACGACTTGAGTTTGCTGATGGTGTTGGTGTATTGTTCTGATTTTGTGTGTTTGGCTTGGTACTCAATGAGGTCAGAGAGAATATCGTGGATAACTCTGGAACAGTTCTCTGAAAAGACTCTGGTATCCATGATAGCAAAACCCACAATTCGTATCACCAAATCAGTTGCCCCCTGATCAAAAGGAGACGACACCAGCTCCCGTACCAGATAGTACAGCTTGTTCATTGTGAGTGCAACTTCTCTCAGGCGTTTCTTGGAGTCGAGCTTCAGATCAGTGTCAGTTACTGTTTCAAGATCAACATTCCCACCAATCTTCTGGGTGAACTCAATGATGTACTCCTCGTCAACGGTAGCTTGGGTGATCTTCTGGGCCTCTTCAAACACTTTCGTAGCATCCATTTCATTGAATGGGTCAAATTCTATTGAATCACCAAATGAGCCATGAACTGAAAAGAGGATTTGCGGCAGCTCAGTGGCCCTTGTAGGTACCCGTAGTGTTGGTTCGCCAAAGAAGAAGAAATCCTTCAGCTTCATATCGTGTCGGTGAGTTTTGATGTACTCAACGTACTGACGGTTCTTGAGTGCATATTTGTCCAAATTGTCCTTCAACCAGTCATTGAAATCATCCTCTTCCTTGACAGCCTTGAGTGCATCTTCATCTGCCTTCTTGTGTAGGTGTAAAAGCTCTTCACTCTTCTTCAAAGTGTCAACGTATGAGGTGGAGATGAAGGACGGAACTTTTGTACGCGGTGCCTCCTTGAAAATCTTCAGAGGAGTGCGGTCCTCAAAGACAGATGGGCGTTTGGGTGCCGCTTTCTTGTCAGAGTTGGTAGATCTTCTCATAAGGTCAGCGATTGGATCATCGTCATCGGATGAATCTGCGTCGGAGTCTTTCAAGTCTGGCGGACACGCGGTGGACGACGCGTTGCTGTTGTTGTTGTTCTTGGCCTTCGACGCGTCCATGGGGGTGGACTTAACTGTTCCTTTCTGGCCACGTAATGGAGAGGACAGCATACTGCGAATGTCGATAATCATGGCTGAGGGTGTGGTTGGACGAGTGACCTCTGCGTAGTTGATATTGGTGGATCAAATGTGAGGGACGCGCCTGGTCTGTCTATTTTGTTTGGATTTCAGGAAATCGTACGAAAGCGGAAGTTTTCCTAATTTGGCAATTAGTCTACTTTTGCAGCTGGGAAGCAGAATTAATGACTGGAAAGTTTACTCTAAGACCACAATTAGTATCCAACTCTACTGAGAGCTGCTCCTTCTGGATCTGACACAGGTCTGACCTCTGGCAGCACGATGAGGCCTCTCTTCTCCTTGATTCTCATCTGGGTCAACTTCAACAGCTCGTAGATAACATCAAGCACTGGGGTCTTCACACCGTTTGCCTTGGAAATCTTGAGTGCGTTTCCAAGAATGACTTCACACTCAATCTGGTTGCCTTTACGGAGATCCACAAGCATGGATGGGGCGTACCAGTCACCATCATCGCTGTGATACATGATCTGCTTGACGGATGGATCGATAACAACGCCATCTGAAGCAGCCATGAGGATAACTTCATCCATAGCTGGGAAGAGCAGACCATTGGATGAGCCGAACTCCTGGAGTCTTCCAACATCAAGATCCGTAAGTGTGGCGATGGTGTTGAAGACGGCGTTGTATACAAGCTTGCGCCATCTGGTGTACTTCACGTCCTTGTCAAGGAAACACTGGATCTGGTCTTTTTTGTAAACAGCAACAAACTCTTCAGCCTTAGCAAGCTGTTCCTCCTTGGAGTGGATGCCGTTGTCAAAGTATCCCACGGCAAGAGAGTCACCACCAGTCTGGTTGATCTCTCCGTGGTAGTTTGCTGAGCTGATCATGCTGACACCGGAGAGGACAATGTGGCCAGGGAATCTCTCAAATGCTGCCTTCTCGATCCCAAGACCGTTCTGTTGGAGCACGATGACAGTTCCCTCTGTGATTGCATCGGCGTAGATGTCCTCGACGTTGTTCAGATCTGGAATGTTCTTGGTGGTGACAACGACGTAGTCGAAGGGACCAGCCTTGTCAGCTGCTTCCTTGGCTGTCTTCACAATGTGGTCTGGTCTCCATCCCTCAATGAGGCCAAAATCTGGCGAGTTGATCTTGTATCCTCTTTCGACAACAATGTCGTAGTCAGAGCGGATGACTGCAGTCACTTCACACCCACCGAGCTGGAGCGTGTATGCGGCAACAACGCCAACACCGCCCATTCCAACAACAAGCACCTTAGGAGACATTATGTATGATCTTTTTTGTGTTTCTGGGTGTTCGTTGGGAAATGGGTGTGGACGTGTAGAAGTGGACGAAGTAGGCCCCAATTGTAGTGAAGAGCCACGGGCGGACCTGAACGGGCTAGCGCAGACTCGGCCATATGGGTCTGTCTGTGAAGGGCAGGCACAGGCGAGCATCTTTTCCGCGAACACGATCTACGTGCCAGGCTACAGGCTTACAGGTCACACAGTTCCAGAGCAATTCGCGAAACAGGCCCTGTTTTTGTTGGGCCTTCCAGCTTTGGCCATACCAGAGATACTGCGCCACCTGAGCGACAGAGCCGAACTCTACATCAAGACACGATGGAAACCAGCTATGTTAACAGGAGCCGTGAGTACTAAGATTTCAGGATTCCTCGGTGCTGATCACTAACAACTGCGCAGATCTTGACGCCTTCGATCGCGCGCTCAACGACGATTACAGCACCTCGCCCACACCACTATCAGCGAGGGATGAGGTCCAACTGGAGCAGCGGCTTGTTGGATCACAGGAGCTCGGCACGGTGATCGCACCAGTTGAGAAGATCACATCAAAGAACGACTGGGCACCACTACACAAGAAACGCATCCCTGAAGACCCCAGCATAAAAAAGAGGGCAAAGCGCAAGAGCAAGAAGAACAAAGACGATTACTTCCAGAGTTGGTCGTACAAGACATTGAGATACCCCATTTTGATTCCCATTCTGATATGGCTCGCATTCTTGACGGCTCTCTACATGCTGCTACGAGTTTACATTGCACTCTACGAACGGTACTTCCGTTGGACAGGCAAGAAAGGAAGGCTGAGGAAGTTACTACGAGACAGCAAAGACTATCAAGAATGGACTCAAAACGCCTTGAACTTGGATGAGTATCTCGGCTTGGCGAAGTGGAAGAAGAAAGAACACTTTTACTACTACGATTACGATACGTTGAAAATGACAGTTCAGAAGCTCAAAGCTCTCCAGCAAGGAGGAAACATCGAGGAGTTGATCCTTGTCTTACAGAGTTGCATCAAGGCTAACTTTGCTGGAACCGAGAATCCATTGCTCTATTCCCAGACATACTATGGTACCAAAACAGTGGTGGAGGAGTACAACACTGAGGTGGTCAAGGCCCTCGACATCATCATTGCTGACGAAACGGTCTCGCCCGAGCTCAAAAAGTCCTTCTTCAAGTCTCTCAACAAGAACTTTGGTAAGACGGCACTGTGTCTCTCTGGAGGGGCCACGTTTGCATACAACCACTTCGGTGTCATCAAAGCACTCTTGGAGAACGATGTGCTGCCACATATCATCAGTGGTACGTCTGGTGGAGGAATTGTTGCTGCGCTTGCCGCAACTCGCACCAACGAAGAGTTGAAAGATCTATTGAAGCCTGAGCTCGCCAGAAGAATTACAGCTTGCGCAGACGGTCCAATGACGTACATTCCACGCTGGTGGAGAACTGGCGCGAGATTTGACGCTGTGGATTGGGCAGAGAAGTCGACATGGTTTACGATGGGCTCCCTGACTTTCAAAGAGGTGTATGAGCGGACAGGAAAGATTTTGAACATTTCTACTGTTCCTGCTGATCCCCATTCCCCGGTAATTCTTTGCAATCACATCACAGCACCAAACTGTGTTGTGTGGTCTGCTTTATTGGCATCTTCTGCGGTGCCTGGAGTGCTGAACCCAGTGGTGTTGATGATGAAGGATCCAAAGACTGGAGAGCTTGCTCCCTTTAGCTTCGGAACAAAGTACAAGGATGGTTCATTGAGAACAGACATTCCAGTTGAGGCACTGAACACCTACTACAATGTCAAGTTCTCTGTCGTGAGTCAGGTGAATCCACACATCTCACTGTTCTACTTCGCCCCAAAGGGTTCTGTTGGAAGACCGGTGTCCAGATCAAAGACAGGGTTGCGAGGTGGATTCATTGGAGCGGGACTGGAGACGTTCATCAAGTTGGAGAACCGCAAGTGGTTACAGTTGATCCGCAGTCTTGACCTGCTGCCACACATCATGGATCAGGACTGGTCGAACTTGTGGTTGCAAAAGTTCAGTGGAACAGTCTCCATATTCCCAAAGCTCAAGCCATGCGACCTGGTGTACATCCTCAGTGATCCAACGGAGAAGAGATTGGGTGAAATGATCAAGAATGGTGAGATGGCAACGTATCCGAAACTGCTGTTCATCAAGCACAGATTGAATATTGAAAGAAAGATTGCCGAAGGATTGAAGAAGTACAAGAGCTTGACAAGAGGTGATGGAAAGAGTACTGATAACAACAGGATTGCACCTACTGTGGGCAAAGGTGAGTTTGTGTTCAGTGATTCGGAGGATGATATGAGACAAGGGTACGACTTGGATGCCGGTGTTGAAGGTCTGCAGTTCCAGGTGAAACTTGATGAGATTGACGATGACGAGAGTGATGAAGATCTTATTGATGAAGACGGAGAAGGTTTTGAGGAAGAGGCAGCCAATGGTTCTGCAGGGTCGGACCTTGGTGGGTTCCTGAAGAAGAGGGGGTCAGCATGGTGGAACAGTGGAGAGCAATTAGTCAAGAAGTCAACCACTGACTGAATACTACAGGATTGATGTGTCAGGATGTCGGGATTGTACGACGTAGATCTTTGGCGCCCACAATAGAAGTTGCGCCCCGGTTCAATCTGCTCATTTTAATTGCGCTGTCCGTGCGCTGATAAGTAGTACTAAAGAAGCAGGAAGCAGCCACTTCCCTCCAGCACCGCCAACGTCAGGATATAGCACATACAAGAGCCCCTGTCATGATGAAATTGTCCTGTTTGTGGGTCTTGTCTCTGATATCTGTTACAGAGTGCGCAATCCGACAATACTGCCACGACTTCGAGGACCCCACTCGATGGAGTCTCTTTGCCTACCAACCATCGATTGATATTTCGACAGACAAGGAGGATGTCTCAGTTCTCATATATCCACATGAAGTCAGTGATTTCACCACTATTCCACCTCTCCTGAAGCAAAGTTATCCATCGTTGTCTGTGTGCTCACCAGGAACTGCGGACTGCGATGGCTTCGAAGAAGGTCAGTTCGTCTTCTATGGACCAGGAAGTACCGGTCATGTCTTCAATGGACTGGTTCGCAGCAATTCTACTCACACCTACCACATAAGACACAAGGGCCGCTTCTGCATAATACTGTCAAATGGTGAGTCTTCCAGTGAAATTGAAGATGTGGATGTGCAGTTCCACCATGTCGGTGGGTATCGGACATTCACTGAGTCAATGAAGGAGCGTCTGCACGTATTGTCGTTTCTGTTGATGTTTGCACTGACAAACATTTCCGTCTACGAGTACAACAACACTCCATACATATGGCCATGGGAACCTTGCTTCTCTCTTACAGCTGCCACAGCCTTTCTGTCTCCAGGATGGATGCTCATAATTGCGTCTCTGGTTGGTTTCGGAGAAGACTACGATAAAGCCGGCCTGCTAGGTCAGGTGACTCTCGTCAATGCAATCCCGATTGCTTTCGAAGACATGATACCTCTTATCCTATACCCCCAACTGCTTCTTGATCATGCTGCTGGGACAATCAGAAGGGAGCGCTCCTGTTTGTTTTGGTTCATCTGGAACATCTTCCTCTTTCCGGGGGTTCTACGTCCAATGGTTCGATGCATGGTCGAGCTTGATTTTGAGGATATGGACGTGAGATACGGTCCAGGCTACATGTTTTATACCATTGCAACTACGTACGGGGTGATGGCGACGATGAACGTGATAAGAGACTTGTTCTCTCCTTTTCTGATCCTCGCTATGCTCGGATATGAGGCATCGAATCTTGATCCACGCACGGTCGTTTCTGAACCATACTACTATCTCTCGCATTTCCAAATTCTCAAGATCAAGAAACAACTTATGATTCGTATTGCGCTACTTCCCGTTGCTCTGACCATTATCTCTCTTCTCGGACAGGTGTACTTCCAGTGGAATGTCGTTCCATGGCATGATATGGCCCTGTTCATCGAACTCCGCTCTGCAACCCTTCTTGGATTCTCTGATCCAAGCGCACTTGATGATCATGTTACGGTGCTGGAACACAAGACACTCATGAATCCTGTTTACTTGTTCTTCCGGTATCTACCCAAATTTTCCCTCCATGCCATTGCCTATTGTTGGATCAGAGGGTGGAGAGGGTACCCAGAAGAGTGGCGGTGCACGCATACACAGGCAGAGCAGAAGCTACAACTGCGTCAGGCCGCGGAGGAGTACGGGAACCAAGCCCCTCTACTACTCGACGAAAAGAAATGTATATCTGTATAGCAGTCGAATGTACCAAGAACTAGTCACAAACACCACGTAAGACCTCGAAGATAACTGTAGCCACAGTTGAATTGTCTCTTGGGTCAAAGCCTTGTCCAGCTTTGTCGATGTTCTCCATCAAAAAGTCGGTCATAAGAGACCATGCAATGTACCAAAGAGCGTCAAGTGCACTCTGGAAGAGCCCAACCAAGTAGCAATTGATGACGTTGTTGTTTGTATAGGCCAGGAACCAGGCGAGCTCGAACACAACAACTTGAAAGAATGCTGGTAAGAGGGTAGTCAAGAAAAAAGACAATTTCTTCCAGCCTCTGTCTTTGAAACTGAGAAGAATACAGATATTCATCATGATGTAGAAGAAGTAAACGAGACCACATCCGATCGCCTTCAGTTTGTTCTGCTCGTCGACAATCTGCGACTTGCATGATACCAACCAGGTATAGGCAACTGCAAGGCCAAGAGCAACAACAAAGCACATAACTTTCCACCATTTAACTGCTCTTGCAGGGTTTCTAAGGAAGACATAGCATGTCAATGTAATGGCAAGACATCCGTTCCCAATCCACAAGAATGTGTCTTCGATGCCGTGTGTCGTGGCGATGATCAGAAAAAGTGTCAAGAGAAGGGAGAGTCCTCTGATGTAGAAAGTGACAATGGCCTCAAGTTTTGCAAAGCTTACACTTGATGTTTGTGCTCTCTTGTACCCTTTACTGTAGTGGAACAACATACCAACAAAGAGTATAGCCTGTACGACAAGCCAGATCCAGCTCCAAGTCACAGGGTCTGTTGGAGGATGGGCACCCAAAGTCTCCTCGGTCTCCTCGGTCTCCTCATCGGATGCAAGACTTCTGATGGTCAATCTGCGGTCTTGTGTGCCTTCAATGCCCTGGTAAATCAAGAAGATGGTCAACACAGCACCACCGATCACAAATGTAGCATACAACTTCAAGCGGTGTCGGTACAACCAGCAGAAGTGGTGAGATGTCTTTCCGGTTGTCTTCGTGGCAATGTCGTACTCAAAGAGGTCATTGTTCTTGTCTCCAAGCTGAGGACTGCCGTTCTTGTTGGTGCTCTGAACGTCCTGTGCCCTGGATGGGAGGTTGTTCAAGATGGTGGAAGGCGAGAACTTGTCCGTAGATGGGCCCAATCTGGATCTGTGCTGGTGGAGAAGCATGTCAACATCCTGCTCCTGTGCCCTGGATGGGAGGTTGTTCAAGATGGTGGAAGGCGAGAACTTGTCCGTAGATGGGCCCAATCTAGATCTGTGCTGGTGGAGAAGCATGTCAACATCCTGCTCCTGTGCCCTGGATGGGAGGTTGTTCAAGATGGTGGAAGGCGAGAACTTGTCCGTAGAGCGGCCGCTGTGCTGGTGGAGAAGCCTGTCAACATCCTGCTCAGACTTGATAACGGCATAGTTCGTATCGTTGCACATCTGTACTGCAACCTGGTGAGATGTGGGTGTGTTTTGTGGGAAGATCTGGCCCTCGATGATGTCACAATACTCTTTGGGGTTGAACATGAGTTGTCAAGCGGCTGTAGACGTCAGCGTAGGGATGGAAAGGAAGAGTCTTGGACTGATGCAGGTTCTGTCTGATGAAGAGACGAGCCTCGACGATTTTGACAGGTGGTACTTGTACCGAAATTGCTTTCGCTTTTGTGAGTGGTTTGCTTCTGTGAACGTCAACAGTCAACAAAGGCGTTGATCGGGCAACAACAAACATAGCGCAGCAGAGAACCGAGGTGTTGGATGAGCTCAATCGCTTTCGGAAACGAGGCTGCTTCTGTAGCCATCTGACTGAGGTTGGGTCGCAGTTCAAGAGTCACCGCCGCATGGGCTTGGAGGTATTTGTGGTTTGTTCGTTGTTGTGTGGGGGTGATGTCCTTGTTGTTGATGGAAGAAGGGGTGAAGCCGCGAACAAATTCTTGGACGACCGTCAACGTCATCAACTGCACCGTCAGACTGCGACTCCGAACCACCACTGCCAATGCCAAAGTTCGCGTCGATCAGCACAATTCTTCTGGACATCGAAGGGACGGTGTGTCCAATCACGTTCGTCAAGGAAGGCCTCTTCCCGTACTTCCTCTCCAAGCTCCCAGCAGTCATCGGCCAGCAGTCCTTCCCACTCGACGCCTCGGCATCCCCAGTAGCCTCAATTCTCCAGGAATTCCCAGCTGAAGCCACCACGGATGCCAGTACACTCATTGCACACATCACAGACCTCGTCAAGCGTGATATCAAGGAGAAGACACTCAAGTCGCTTCAGGGTCTTGTATGGCAGGGAGGATACGACAGTGGCGAGATCAAAGCACCACTGTACGCCGACGCTATCGCATACATCAAGAAGTGGAATCAAGAAGGTAAAGATGTACTGATTTACTCCAGTGGAAGTATCAAGGCGCAAAAGCTGCTGTTTGGCCATGTTGATGTTGATGGAGTCAGCACCGACTTCAACGGGCTCTTGAAGGGATATTTCGACATTACAACGTCGGGGTACAAAACGGAGAAGAGCAGTTATGAGAACATTCTCAAGGATATTGCAAAGACTGGAGAGGAGGTATTGTTCATCAGTGATAATGTCAAGGAGGTAAAAGCGGCTCTGGAAGCCGGGATGAAGTCGCTTGTCGTTGTGAGACCAGGAAACGCTGCACTGAGCGACGAGGACAAAACTGACTTTGAGCTTGTCGAGGACTTTGGTGCAATCGAGATTGAGTGACTGTGTATAGATAAGAGGTCATATATTGTCGCTTCATGTTGTAGTTGTTGGTTATCACGATGACTGGTCCTGCCCCCGCGCGCTATGTGTCATGAGCCGAAAACGATCCAGCCTCACGTACAACTCTTGACATCAACACCACCCCCGACAAAAACGGCAAAGAGCGACATCCTGCGCTTTAAACCGCATAGGAAAGTCTCTATACTCTCAAACACCCCTCACACAACAGGTCCTGCTACTTTCATGCTCTTTTTCCCGACCTCATTCCTCCTGTCCTTTGTCTCCGTGCTACTGGTACGTTTGCCCCTCCCCCTCCACAACACATTGACCTCAACCATGACTAACACAACAGCAGAACCACATCCCACCGTCCATATGGCTGATCATCGACTTCACATTTGACATATCGACTTTCTGGATCAGGAAACTGCTGGACTTCTGGAACCGCAAGAGTCCTGCGTCGATTGCGAAGCAGAAGCTGTTGGCTGCAGAGACGTATGAAGAGTGGCTTGCTGGGGCATACTACCTCGATCGACTCACCGGGTCAGATCTGTGGAGGCACAACTTCAGCAGTACAAAGTATGACTACAGACTCATCTCTGAGCGGTTGAAAGATCTCAAGGAGGCCAGGGCACACGGCGACGTTGAGTTGCTGTTGAAGCTGTTCCGGACAGGTGGGTTCTTGAGGAACTTTGGTGGAATTGCAGGTCGAGAGCTGTTCAATCGGTCTTACGCTGGAACGAAGATCCTCATCGAGGACTATATCTCAGAGGTTCTCAATTGTCTGCATTATGTCGATGGAGCTGAGCTGAGCCCACACCAGTTGACCTCGGATCAGTTGAAGCTGGACTTCTTCCATGATGCGAGACAGGCGTTTGGCTCCACTGCTCTTATTCTCCAAGGTGGTTCTCTATTTGGACTGTGTCACTTGGGTGTCGTCAAGGCACTGTACTTCAAGGGCTTACTACCTCGAATAATCTCAGGAAGTGCTGTCGGTGCTGTTGTTGCCTCCCTTATTTGCACTTTGACGAACGATGAGCTTGCTGAGACACTGGTATCCATTCCTGAAGCACTTTCCACCATCGACAGGCTCAACACAGATGTTGATGAGAGATACGGCTCCATCATTGAGAATGTGGTCAGCAAGGGCTACTCACAAGACATTCTCGTGTTCATGAAATACGTCAAGGACCACATTGGCGACACAACATTTGAAGAAGCATACCTCCGCACCGAGAAGATCCTCAACATCATCATACACCCCTCTGACAAGGCCGTACCATCCCTTCTCAACTACGTTACTGCACCTAACGTGGTCATCTGGTCGGCCATATATGCCTCCATCGGCTCCGGTGTGCTGTCTGACAACGTCTCCCTATACATCAAAGACCTCAGCAACCGCGTCGTGCCTATGAAGGTATCATCCACGATCGTGTTCCTGACTCCACAAAAGGCTAATGAACGACACAATGCAGAGAGTCCATACACAAGAGTGACAGAGCTGTTCAATGTGAACAACTTCATCGTGTCGTTGGCAAGACCGTACCTGGCCCCGTTGATCGTCAATGACATCAAACATAACACGGGATGGAAGGCCACAAGACTGATCCAGAGGCTGTTGGGTATGGAGCTACAGCATCGAGTCGAACTGATGGATCGTACGGGAATGTTATCGTCGTTTATCAAGAGACTCGCAGTGGATGAGAAGACACCCAAGAACTCCAGTGAAGTGACCATTGTGCCAGAGTTGAGAACGCTCGTGCGGGACTTTGGAAGGGTGTTTGACGTACACAGAACAATGGACAACATTCCGTACTGGATACTGGTTGGTGAGCGCAGTGTGTGGCCTGTGATGCCTATCTTGTGGACGCGCTGCGCTGTTGAGTTTACGCTGGATGATCTCTTCAACAGACGCAGAAGAAGAAACATTGGTTAGGTATTTAACGGAAGAACAGCTTTGTCTGTTGATCACGGGTGATATGGAAGAGATACTCTTTCTCGACGACTTGTAGTGATTTGTATGGGATGGTTCCCTTGGAAATGGTCAGTGTTCCTGTCACGTCCTTTGCACGGCCAGTATCGAGAGGACGGATGGAGATGTTGAGCTGTGATCTGTGGAGCAGACGGATGAGAAAGTCAGCAGTCTTGAACTCAGGAAGCACTGGATTGGCTACTGTGGTCTCAATCAGCTGTTTGTCCGCAGCACTGATGATGAAGAGTGCTGATGATGCTCGTTGCAGTCTTGTGATCTCTGTGAGGAGCTGGACGGGTGTGATGTTTGTTGCTGAGAGCAGGAACTCGATTCCATCGACAAAGACCACATTTCCATCGTACTTGTAAAGCTTCATCTGGGCCAGTACGCCATCCACCGCCTTTGTGAGTCCTTCTATCGTTGTCACCTTGGAGAACAGATCAGTGAACAGATCGACGAAGTGGAAGCCCTCGCCAATCTCAACGCCACTCTTGCGGAGGTCACGCTCGTAGAACTTCTCATCATGGAGGAATGAGATCACTGTGACGTCTCGGAGTGTCGTGTGCTTGTGTGTCTGGTCGTGGTTGAGGTGGCAGGTCGAGTAGAGCGAGTTCTCGATGAGGGCGATGGTGAGCCAGGTGGGTGCCGTTCCCTGTGTGTGCGTTATGAGCGACAAAAGACGTTCAGTCGATGGAGGAACGATGGTGTTGTTCTGGAAGAGTGAAAGGTCCTGTTTCTGTGACATTTTGGATGTAATCGGTCTTGTTTGTCAATGAGCTTGAAGGGTCTTTAGTGTGTGATGGGGTTGGTGGTCCTTAACTACCCGCGAAAGTTTGATGTTCGGGGCCAGAACAAAATTTTCCATCTCCTGCTACAACCACCGTCAACCAACTGCTCCTGACCAACCACCCAAAGATGTCTCTTCCAGCTCTCCCATCCAACTTCGGTGCCGAGAACTTCAAGGCTCACGCCAAGTACACCGCGCCAGTCCGTCGCCCAATCGAGCCTGTTGGCCGTTACTTCCTCGCCCACGCTTCCCGTGCTCTTAGAGGCCACACTTGGTCCGAGTACGAGAAGATCGAGGCCGAGAAGAACGTTGCTGTCGTCGACGAGACCAACGAGGATGCTGACCTTGGTGACGAGGACCAGACCGAGGAGTTGCTCGCTCACGACCCACGTGACTGGAAGACTGCTGATCTTTACGCCGTCTTGGGAATCTCTCACTTGAGATGGAGAGCCACTGAGGACCAGATCAGACGTGCCCACAGAAAGCAGGTTTTGAAGCACCACCCAGATAAGAAGGGTGAGCACCACCTCACTGCTGATGGATTCTTCAAGATCATCCAGAAGGCCGTTGAGACCTTGATGGACCCAACCAAGCGTCAGCAGTTTGACTCTGTCGATGAGAACGCTGATGCTCCAGCTCCAGCTGCCAAGTCCAATTACGACTTCTTCGAGGCCTGGGGTCCATTCTTCGAGGCTGAGGGAAGATTCTCCAAGAAGCAGCCAGTTCCATCTCTCGGTACTATCGAGTCCACCAAGGCTGAGGTTGAGGCCTTCTACGGTTTCTTCTACAAGTTCGACTCCTGGAGAACCTTTGAGTTCTTGGATGAGGACGTGCCAGATGACTCTTCCAACAGAGACCACAAGCGTTACGTTGAGCGTAAGAACGTTGCTTCCAGAAAGAAAAGAAAAACCGAGGACAACAAGCGTCTTTTGGAGGCCGTTGCCAGAGCTTCCAAGGAGGATCCTCGTATGAAGCTCTTCAAGGAGGCTGAGAAGAAGGAGAAGGAGCGTCTCAAATGGGAGCGTGAGGCTGGTGCCCGTGCTGAAGCTGAGGCCAAGGCCGCAAAGGAGGCCGAGGAGGCTGCTGCTAAGAAGGCTGCTGAGGAGAGTGCTGCCAACGCTAAGGCTGACGCTAAGAAGAACAAGGAGGCTGCCAAGTCTGCTAAGAAGAAGAACAAAAGAGCTGTCAGAGGTTCTGCTAAGGACAATGACTACTTCGGTGACGCTGCCAGTGCTGAGGCCATTGATGCTGACATTGGCTTCTTGCTCGATGCCTTTGATGACATGCAGTTGCAGGACATTGCTACCAAGGTTGCCGGTGCCGATGCTGCTGCTGTGAAGACTGCTCTTTCTGAGGCTGCTAAGGAGGTCACCTCTGCTGGCAAGCTCCCAGCCAGTGTTTTGAAGTACTTTGTTTAAATTTTAGAGTGAATGTTGTATCTTCAAGTTCAAGATTGAAGATAGGTGTAGCCAAAAGCCAGTATTGTTCTGTGGCGTCTGTGGCGCATAGATATTCCAAGGTCGGACTTTCGGGTACTTATATAGCTCGCTTCTGCTCTGAGTTTGAGTCCCGCTGTTGTAGTGTCGAAGATCGGTTGATCAAGAGGCCGGGTATGCTTTTGAGGTACCCATCCCCTGAGTTAACCGTCAACCGTCAACCCTATCAGTAGCTGATCAGCTTAGCGGCCCCCTTTCAGATATGGATTATGTCAGCCTCGGATTTAACGCGTTATACCGGGCGGGAAAGATTTTTCAAGTCGGAGTGTCATGCCGGTCATTTCCCAATCAGGAAGCTCCCCCGACCGCTCAGCGAGAACGAGAGGAGGAGAAGAACAAAATGGCCAATGTCGGCTTACATGTTCTCCTCTCGCCTCCCTGACAGGTTCCCCTACTGAGAAGCTGGTTCTGAATTCATACAAAACCTCTCTGCCCCTAATACTCACCAGCGAGCCTCAAACGTTCCCGCTGTTCACCTACACGCACCGGAACCTCATCGCATCACATCCACATCACGATGGGCATCTTCACACGAGGCACACCCAAGGACGACTCCCCCAAGGACACAGCAGTTGAGATGGTCGAATCCTCTGAAGACTCAACGGTGTCAGAGACCGAGTTTCAAAAGCTCCAGAGCAAGATTGACCGTCGAGAGGGATCCAGAGTTCTCAAGTTCCTCACAGGAAAGGAACCACGTCCCATTGTCAAGACTACCGAGATTTACCCGTACCTCACTGCCAACTACTTCTCACTTCTCACTTTCCAGTGGGTTGGTGATATCATCAACCGTGGTTACCTCAGACGACTCGAGAACGAGGACCTGTATCCCCTCGGAACCGACCTTGAAGTGAGAGACATGACTGAGCGCCTCGAGGCTAACCTTGTCAAGCGAATTGATGAGTACCGGAAGAAGAATCCGACAAAGACCCAGTGGACCAAGATTGTTATCTTGAAAGCACTGAGTGATACATTCTGGCAGAGATTCTGGTTGGTGGGTGGCACTGCAAAGATCATCTCCGACACCTCTCAGATCACTACTCCACTTGTCGTCAGAGAGCTTGTCAAGTACGTTCAAAAGAAGTCAGAAAATGACCAAGGTGTTGGACCTGGTATTGGCTATGCTATTGGTATTGCAATCATGCAGATAGTCTCCTCTCTTTCCATGGGTATCTTTTTCCATACAACGATGGTCACTGGTGCACAGGTCAAAGCTACCCTTATGAATGTCATCTACTCCAAGTCTTTCAGACTCAGCACCAAGGCACGTTTTGAGTTCCCAAATGGTAAGGTGAACTCTCTCGTGATGGCTGACTTGAACAGAGTTGACCTTGCTGTTGGTATGTTCCACTTTATCTGGGCATTCCCTATCTCGTTTGGTATCGCCACCGGTGTGCTAGTTCACACCCTGGGTGCTTCTGGTCTCATTGGTATTGGTATCGTTGTGCTTTTCATTATCTCTGTGCTCTTTTTCAACATGAAACTCAAATCTCTGAGAATCAGGGCCACCAAACACATCGACTCTCGTGTGCGGGCCATCAACGAGATAATCAACACCTTGAAGATGATCAAGTTCTACTGTTGGGAGAAACCATATTACAAGATTGTCAAGGATTTCAGACTGCAAGAGAAGTCTTTCATTCTCAAGATTCAACTCCTCAAGGCTGGGCTCAACACTGGTATCAGTTCTATCACGTTCATCGCTGCCATGGTTACTTTCCTTGTTGTAACTCACATCTCATCCAACTTCTCATCATACAACATCTTCTCTGCGATCACTCTTTTCAACATGCTCAGACAGCCCCTCAATTTGATTCCTCTCTCTACTGGTTTTGCTATTGATGCTGGTATTGCGCTCGACAGAGTGTCTCTGTTCTTGCAAGCAGAGGAAGATGAGGACACAGTTGAAAGACATGAGGTGAGTGAGTCCGATAATGCCATTGAGATTACAGATGCCTCCTTCCAGTGGGATGTCGAGGAGGATGAAGGAACAAAGGTGATGAAAAAGTCTCTCACAAACACCAAGCTGAAGACGATCAAGTCCAACCAGACAGAAGAAGTTGAGGGCGAGGACCTCAGCTTCCCAGGTTTGCTCAACATCAACTTGGATATCAAAAGAGGTGAGCTTGTGGTCATCACTGGCTCTGTTGGTACTGGAAAGACATCTTTGCTGAATGCAATTGATGGTTCAATGCGCAAGGAAGCTGGTAGGTCGGCTCTCTACGGTTCATTGACTTTCTGCTCTTACCCTTGGGTCCAGAACTCCACTATTCGTGACAACATCACTTTTGGATTGCCATACGAACCACGCAAGTACAGAGAGGTTGTCAAGGCGTGTGCATTGGATGTTGACTTCCAGGTTCTTCCAGGTGGAGACACTACTGAGGTTGGTGAACGTGGTATAACATTGTCTGGTGGTCAAAAGGCGAGAATCAACTTGGCCAGAGCTGTGTATGCTGACAGAGATATCATCTTGCTTGATGATGTTCTCAGTGCTGTCGATGCAAGAGTTGGTAAGCACATCATGGAACAGTGTATCTGTGGTTTGCTGGCTGGCAAGACCAGACTTCTTGCTACACACCAGTTGTCTTTGATTGGTTCTGCTGACAGGGTTATCATCCTTGATGGGTCTGGATCGCTGGACATTGGTACCCAGTCTGAGCTGTTGGGTAGATCAAAGGAGTTTTTCAACTTGATGGAATACAGTAAGGAGAATCAGAATGAGGAGGAAGAGGAAGAGGAGGCAGAGGAGGTCAAGAGGGAGCTTGAACAGCTCTCAAGACAAGTTACCAAAGTCTCAAGAGTTGAAACCAACAAGGACAAAGACGAGGACGATGATGACGAGGAAGATGCAGCACCTGCTTCAACCGAGTCCAGATCTTCCAAAGCTATTTCATATAAGGTGTACGTCAACTACATGGTTCTTGGAGCTGGTCGTATTGGCTATTGGATTCTCCCTCTGTTCTTCATCATATTTGTGCTCAACGGTTTCCTTCAGGTGTTCTACTCCGTTTGGTTGTCTTACTGGCTCAACGACAAGTTCCACTTGAGTCAGGGTCTCAACGAGGGTATATTTGTTCTTCTTGTGTTTGCTGCTGTGTTGTCGTATGCTGTCCTGTACGTCACGATGTCGACGATCAACAACAATGCGGGTCTGCGCTTGTTCAACCTGTCTTCTGCCCGTTTGCTCAAGACGCCAATGTGGTTCATGGACATCACTCCACTTGGAAGAATCTTGAACAGATTTACCAAGGACGTTGACACACTTGACACTGACTTGATCGAGCAGCTGAGACTTTTCATCACATCCGTTAACATGATTGGAGCCAGTATCATCCTTACTTCGTGCTACCTCCATTACTTCCCCATTGCTATTCCAATCAGTGGTATGTTTTACTACTATGTGTTCAGCTACTACAAGCCATCCGCTCTTGATATTAAGCGACTTGAGGCTAACAACAGATCATATGTTTTCTCGTTGTTCAACGAGACACTGTCTGGTATGAAGGTCATAAAGTCTTACTCATCTGTGAACAGATTCAGAACAAGATATGAACACTTGATCAACAACATGAACAGTGCATACTACCTCAGTTTCGGTAACCAGAGATGGTTGGGAGCCAGATTGGATGCCATCAGTTCTCTTTTGACTTTGGTTGTTACCATCATGTGTGTTTCTGGTGTCTTCGACGTCAACGGTGCTTCTGCCGGTTTGGTTATCTCATACATGGTCCAAACGGCTTCCTTGATGTCCCTCTTGTTGAGATCTATGACCCAAGTTGAGAACGATTTCAACTCTGTCGACAGATTGTTCGAGTACGCACTTGAGTTACCAGAAGAAGGACCGTTTGAGATTGAAGGTTCTCACCCTGAGAAGTCCTGGCCAGAGCACGGTAAGATTGAGTTTGAGGACGTCTCTCTTGCTTATAGAGAAGGTCTTCCATTGGTGTTGAAGAATGTTACATTCAACGTTAAGGGAGGTGAGAAGATTGGTGTTTGTGGAAGAACTGGTGCTGGTAAGAGTACTATCATGAATGCTTTGTTCCGGGTGAGTCCTTTGACGTCTGGTAAGATCACAGTTGATGGTCTTGACATTGGTACACTTGGTTTGGATGACCTCAGATCGAAGCTGTCTATCATTCCACAGGACCCAGTGTTGTTCCACGGTACTATCAGACAGAATTTGGATCCATTCGGATCCTCTACCGATGAAGAGTTGTGGGGTGCTTTGAGAAGATCATGGCTCGTCGAGACTGGCGCTGCTGGTATTGGCGAATATGTTTCAGGAGAGGTGAATGTGAAGACACTTCACAAGTTCCACTTGGACCAGTTTGTTGAAGACGATGGTGCCAACTTCTCTCTCGGTGAACGTCAGCTCTTGGCTTTGGCTAGAGCTCTTGTGCGTAACACTAAGATCTTGATCTTGGATGAGGCAACTTCCAGTGTTGACTACGAAACTGATGCCAGAATCCAGAGCACGATTGCTAACGAGTTCAACCAATGCACCATCTTGTGTATTGCTCACAGACTCAAGACTATTTTGAGCTACGACCGAATCTTGGTGCTTGACAAGGGTGAGGTACGTGAGTTTGACACTCCACTGGCGCTGTTCAAGCTCGGTGGCATCTTTACAGAGATGTGTGCCAGATCCAACATCACAGAGGAAGATTTTACATAGTTCTAATTACGTTACCATTTGCTAGTTTAATAAGTGGACGCTCATTTTGTTATCTATTGGAGTGGTAGAAGAAGTACGTCGCAGGCCTTTGTGTGCCTCCATGGTAAATCTCAGTACGCACAGTATATCTCAAAACGCAGGGTAGCGTGCAAGCCTTACCCGGCTTAAACATGCACCAGCGTTCTCATCAAACAAACGCTGAAGACATATATTAGCTGACTAGTGACTTTCCATGACTTGGAGCCTAGAGATGTCACCTTCGAATGACACTCGTGGTCTAGCTTCCTCTCTAACATGCAGATATAGGATCCCGCGTGCTTACAAGACACGGACTGCAGTGTACCCCTTATATCACGTCCAGGCATGGTTATATCGCATTTAGCGCCGTAAAACAGTAAGTGGGGGCAATGGGAATGAGCTGGGGGGGGCACTGGTATCACATAATCTAAGGAATTGATAGGTTTAAATCTGGAAATTTTAAGATTTTTTTCAAAAACAGACTCAAGTTCCCATAATCGAGACTCAGAAACGTGTTGAGTAAGAGCTCTTCCAATTTTTTTTCAAGCAAATTGGATGATTATTGCTTATGGATAACTTTATATTGTACACTGAAGATCACTGGACTATCAATACTTGTTGAATACGAAGAATTGCGGCTACCCAATAATCGAACAAGTTGCACACCCTTGAAACACCCGGACACCTTCAAAAACTCCGGACCCCGGGCACATAACCCGGTACGAGCCACATTGCTAACAGAATGCGTCAAACGCGCACACAATCTTTTGGCACAACAATCAACGCGGTACACCGTCTCTTTCCATCTCTTCAGCAAGGATCTTGAGCTACAGAGCAGTCCGTCAAGAGTCTCAGAAAGACGACCACATCTCCACTTACACACTTCCAGATCTCGACCAGCGGTTTGAAGTCGTTGATACATTGCTCGATCTCGGAACAATCGCACGCCTCACACACCCCGCCCCCGCAGAAGAGCATCGATCGAATCGACAGGCACCACAAACGCCACCCACTTTTTCAGCCACACACAGGACCCCCAGCAAGCAATATCAGAGTACTGCTATTGACTGACATCTTGAGCACAGAGAAACCATCACACCAACAACGATGTCAACCCCAGACAAGCGCAAGACCTCGATCTACACTCTCAGACCCGATGCCCCCTTCGAATGCCACCCGCGTGACAGTGTGTTCAACGCTGCCACTCAAATGGCTGACCACCGTGTACACTGTGTGCTTGTGAAAGAGTCTGGAAGACTTTTGGGACTGTTCACATCGAAGGACTTGGCGTACCGTGTCACGGCGAAGGGACTCGATCCGGCAAGAACCAGCGTGGAGGAGATCATGACGACGGATCCCCTGTGTTTACACATGGATACGCCCATCACTGAAGCACTGGAGATTATGGTCAAGAGAGGCGTGAGACATTTGCCGCTCGTTGATGATGATGGGGATATCAAAGGTGTGATCGATATCACGAGGTGTTTCCACCAGGCGATGCTGAGGCTGGAGAGGATCGCACAGAATGCAAAGAGACTTGGTGAGGTGTTGAAGGATGTTCAGGAGAACTTTGAGGATATTAGGTCTTTGGAGGCCGAGAGAATCGTGCAGGATGTAAAGAAACTTGGGAAGCTCATTGACATGCCGACTTTGGATACTGTTGTTTCCGGGTGTAATGCCCCTGTTTTCATTGACTCACACTCCGATGTCTTTACTGCGGCCGTACTGATGGTCCAGCACTCCACAACTGCCCTTCTCGTTGTTGATGGAACAACTGCATCCAAGAAGGTAATTGGGATCTTCACCAGTAAGGATATCAGCTTCAGAGTGCTCGCAAGGGGATACGATCCTACCAAGTGCACAGTTGCTCGTGTGCTAACGTCAAGTCCCGAGTTTGCAAAGAGTGGACTGACAGTGAGTGCTGCTTTGAGACTCATGTTCCAGGGCCACTTCTTGAACCTGCCTGTGATTGATGACATGTCAGGTGAGATCGTTGGTGTTGTCAGTGTTTTGCAACTGACTTACACTGCGCTTGCGCAGCTTGGGAAGAAGGATGAGTTCCAGGAAGGGTCTGTCCAGATGTCAACTCTTGAGGAAGTCACACAGAGACTGGGCGATGAAAGCATCCCTGTTTGGAGCCACTTTTGGGATTCTTTGGAGAAGTCAACTGACGAGATGCATACACTGGAGTCAAGTGTCTCGAGATCGCCGCAGGTGAGATCCCGTGCCTCAACACCTTCGAGTGGGACCAGACGCCCTTCCTTGAACCAGATCCTGTTGTCATCTTCTCGTCGATCGAGTTCGATGACCCGACGTCGCTTTTCGGAGGGGGTTGAGACTACATCCAACTCTGGTGCAACAACGGTTAGATACCAGCGGGTCCCATCCGCAGACTCACTGACTCGTATGAGCTTCTACTTGAAGCGCAAGACAGTTGTTTTCAAGATCAAGCATGAGAAGATGCAACGCACACACAAGATCAGTATGACTATCAACAGTGGCGTGTCTGTGTATGATGACATCAAGCTGTTTGAGCTGTTGAAAGGTGAAATTGCTGATAAGCTGGAAATTGAGGATTTGGACAGTGGCTACGAGATCTTTTACTATGATGAGGAAGGAGATATGGTCATGATTGATGATGAAAACGATCTCGTGGAGGCTATCAACATGTTCGAAAAGCTTCAAGAGTTCTCTTCGGTGGAGCTGATTCTGAAATCGAAGAGTTGTCAATCAGCGGGAGTTTTTGATGGACTATGGGCCATTGTTTCTGCAACTTGGGAGTTGATGAAGCAAAGGGTAGAGAAGACAAGTATGTTGACAGGGACTCTGGCAGTGCTAGGAATTGGTGTGTTGGTGGGATATACAATCTCAAGGCGGTGACATGGAGATTACAAGCTAGAGGGGTCTATGAGCTAATGAAGACATGAAATGACTATGAGTGTTTGTAGATTGGGTTCAAGTCCTATGGAGTCAACCCTTACGTCTAGGAATCACCGATCATGACTAAATTGTTGAAGACTACTAGAGGTGCATCTCAAGACTGGAAGTCCATAGGGGTATGCCATCGGCCTTGAACAAAATAGATCCACTCCCAACCTATTGGACAATTGAACACTTGATCATTTGATTGGGTCGATGACTGCCATATGACTAGTGATTACCAATTGCCACGGACGCACGTTATATGCTCCTGACGCACACCAATTACACCCACCCTGATGAGAGCCCTCCACCATGCATCTAATTGCCCCACAAATGGCAGCATCGACGAGGCATACCCAACAACTCAGTGTTGAGCTAGAAGTTATGCCGTGATAGGGGTAACCCAAGACCGAGGCAGCAGGCTGGCAGCTGAGCACTGCAACACACCAAGGCCCAAGGGTGGGGACTGATCAGTCAGGACTCAGAAGCAGCAAGCCTGCCACCTGGTGGGGTGCAAAGGATCCGAGCAGGCTCCGCAGTTTTTCCGATGTGGCGTAGATCTGGGGATTTGCTATGGACTACGACCTAGGTCAGACAATTGCCGTGACCCTCCTCGTAGATTGTCACAATAACCCACTATATACTCAGTTTATAGACACCTGTACGGTGTACCTTGTCGATCCACACCAACTTACTTTGCCACCCCTGCTTTTCCTTGAGCAGGCTACTAGCAGTCAGGGGAGGCAAACGCGGGGGTGGATGAGGTCTCACCGCCTCCGGTCTCGGGGCTTTTCTTGGGTCTCGGACTACCCGAAGAGTTAAAGTGCATGTGTCATGAGTCACGAGTCAAATCAAGGCCCCTTGACTAGACTCCGACTACCTATAGATCACCTTCACATGTTACCTCGAGACTTTGGAAGCACGATCACGCGTCAATGGATGATCACTGAAGTATAATGATCGGCAGGCTTGGAAAACTGTGCCTACAGAGCTCATATAAAGTCGGGGCCTCTTCTCTCTCGTTGAACATCTCAAACTCCACCTCATAATCCCCATGTACAATTACAACCTCTCACTCATAATGAAGGTCTCAGTCGTCCTTCTCTTGGCTTCTTCAGTCCTCGCTGCACCAGAGGTGACAATCAACAATGGTACTGTGCAAGGTGTCCATCTCGACTCTTTCAATCAGGACATCTTTCTCGGTCTGCCATACGCTCAACCACCAATTGGCTCACTCCGTTTTGCTCCTCCACAACCATACAATGAGTCTTGGGATGGTGTGCTGATTGCTGATGAGTACGGTCCGGCTTGCTGGGCCACCTCTGGGTCAGACACCTTACACATGGAACACTCTGAAGACTGCCTCTCTTTGAACGTTGTCAAGCCAGATGGAAACTATTCAAACCTCCCTGTGGCATTCTGGATCCATGGTGGTGGGTTCCAGGACGGTGCTGGAAGTCGCCCTGCGTACAACCTGTCTTACATTGTACAGAATGGTGTGGACATCGGAAAGCCATTCATTGGTGTCTCCATCAACTACAGACTCGCTTCATTCGGTTTCTGGAGTTCCAATGAGCTGTCACAAAAGGGTTGGACCAATGTTGGTCTCAGAGATCAATTGATTGCCCTAAACTGGGTGAGAGAGAACATTGGTGCTTTCGGTGGAAACCCAGACCACATCATCATCTGGGGTGAAAGTGCGGGTGCAATCTCTGCTGGAAAGATCTTGACATCACAAAAAGCTCCATTCGTCAAGGGTGCCATCCTCGAGAGTGGATCTGGAATCATGGAGAACGTCTGGGGTGCCAATGGTGCTCCCTTCCAGGATGACTTTGACGCCGTGGTGGACTACTTCAATTGTACTGAGGCGGTTGACTCTATCGGTTGTTTGCAGGAGATCGACGAAGAGGACCTACAGTACGCCTTCAACACCACCAATGGTATCATGGTCAAGAGTGTTTTCCCATATGTGGATGGTGACATCGTTCCAAAGTCGGGCTATGAGTCCTACGCTGCTGGCGAGTTCACCAAGGTTCCTATCCTCATTGGGACTAACACAGACGAGGGAACACTCTTCACCTCCACCAATGTGACTGACTTTGAGAGCTTCAAGACCATCATTGGTGCCAGTTTCCCATACATGACCAACTCTTCCCTCGAGAGAGCTTTCGAAATCTACACCAACGCATCTACAGCACAATACTCTCCACTCCAAGCCGACTACAACCCTCCAGTCTCAACGCTTCTCAATGTCAGCGATGTCTACAGTCAGACATCTCCTTTTGTTGGTGATGCCTACTTCATTGCCGGTGCTCGATTTGCCTCTGAGTTCCATGCAGAGAACAATTTGCCTGTGTTCAAGTACCGCCACAACATCCCAAATGCTGAGCTGGTGAATGTGTCATCCGTGTATGGTGCTGCTCACTACACCGAAGTCGCCTACGTATTCTACACTGGCCAACAGGACCAACCATTCAGAGACTCATCTGATGGTCAGAAGTGGTGGGTTGATCCTCGCTCTGAAGAGATTTCGAAAACTGTGTCTGAACTTTGGGCAGCGTTCATCACAGACTTGGACCCTAACCTTGCAGACAATGGTATCGAGTGGACGTCATACCTCAACAAGCCAAAGAACTTGGTCATCGACATCAATGGATTGTACCAGGAGGACGACACTGAAAGAGTTGAGGGAATTGAGTTTATCAGAGAGATCCACAACCAGTTGGCCATGTGAGTGATCCATCTGAGTGCTCACCGTCGTCACTTGACACCCTTCCCCACATACGTTACCTTGGTGCATAACTGTCTTCTATAGCACCTTTGATACATACAACAGCTTTACAAATGCCATAGTCTTTGACTCGACCGACTGCCACAGATATGTGGAGCACACTGCACATCATGTTGACAAGACAGAGTTACTGATGGCTACTGAAGAGTTGGATACCCCAGGGCCCAGACCTATCGGCTGAGTGCGGAATTACGCTTCGGGTTTCGGAGTTCGGCTTGGGCGGTGAAATCCTCGCCGTAACGAACAAACACCTCTACTCCACCAAACTTCACCAAGAACTATGCCTGGAGCCTAGGTTGTCTTTTGTATTACAGTCTATTTCTTCCCCAACACTTGCGTCCACTTTCAGATCATGAGTGCATTGGGCAGTGATCTAGGGATGGACACCGATTTCGATTACAACGCTCCTGAGCAGATTCCGCTCGAAGAGCATCACGCCAACGATGACTTCAGCTCTTTCAATTCAGTTCATCCCTTTGAGACACTGATGAAGTTCTTCACGACCGTACTGGCCACGATTACAATCGCATTCACCGCGTCGACTGGCCCAGAGGTTACAATCAACAACGGTACTGTCCGAGGTATTCACATCGAACCATTCAGCCAAGATGCATTCCTTGGCCTACCCTACGCACAACCACCAGTTGGATCTCTCCGATTTGCCCCTCCACAGCCATACGAACATTCCTGGAAGGGTGTATTCAGTGCGAAAGAATATGGCCCTGCGTGCTGGTCAACAGCGGGGTCCGATTCACTCTATATGGAACACTCAGAGGACTGTCTCTCCCTCAACATCGTCAGACCATCTGGAAACTATACTGACTTGCCAGTTGCGTTTTGGATCCATGGTGGTGGATTTGAAGACGGTGCTTCTGGTCGCCCAGCGTACAACTTGTCTTACATTATTCAGAATGCTGTTAACATTGGGAAGCCATTCATTGGAGTTTCGATCAACTACAGATTGGCTCCATTCGGTTTCTGGAGTTCATACCAGCTGTCACAAAGGGGCTGGACAAATGTTGGCTTGAGAGATCAGTTGCAGGCTCTGTACTGGGTCAGAGAAAACATTGCTGCGTTTGGTGGAGATCCGGAGCACATTGTGCTTTGGGGTGAGAGTGCAGGCGCTATCTCTGCAAACAAGATCCTGGTATCTCAAAACGCCTCATTTATCAAAGGTGCGATCCTTCAGAGTGGAACTGCTATGACATGGAACATATGGGGTGCCAACTACGGAAACTACCAAGATGACTTTGACTCTGTGGTGAAGTACTTCGACTGCGATGAGTCTGTTGATACCATTGCTTGCTTGCAAGTCATCGATGCGGAGAAGTTGCAGTACGCATTCAATACTACCAACGGCATCATGAAAACCAGACCATTCCCATACATTGACGGAAATATGATTCCAAAGTCCGGCTACGACTCATACGCCACGGGTGAGTTCGCCAAGGTTCCACTCTTGCTCGGTTCGAACACGGATGAAGGAACATTCTTCACACCTAGGAACGTCAGTGACTTTGAAACCTTCAGCAGTTTCATACGTCACGGATTCCCATACATTACCAACTCATCACTTTGGAAAGTTTACGAGATCTATACCAACGAGTCGACGGCCGTGCTCTCTCCACTGCAGGCTGACTACGATGCCCCAGAGTGCCCTTCCATTCAGGTGAGTGACGTGTACCGTCGGATTGCTCCATTTATTGGTGATTGCATCTTCACCGCTGGCACCCGGTTTACGTCTGAGTTCCATGTCCAGTACAATCAGCCGGTGTTCAAGTATCGCCACAACATCCCAACTGCTGAGCTGTTTGACGTTGCTTCGGTGTTTGGTGCTGCTCACTACACTGATGTTGCATACGTGTTCCACACTGGACAGAAGGAACTTCCATATAGGGGCTCACCGGATGGACAGAAGTGGTGGGATGATGAGCGCTCAGATCAGATTTCGAAGAAGGTTTCTGAGCTCTGGGCTGCCTTCATCACAGACCTGGATCCAAACCAGGCAAGAAACGGTGTGGAGTGGACGTCCTATCTTGACAAACCGAAGAACTTGGTCATTGACATCAACGGGCTCTACCAGGAGGAGGATACGTTCAGAACTGAAGGTATTGAGTTTATCAGAGATATTCATGGTCAACTTGGCCTGTGATCGCTGATTGCCCCAGGTTTTCTAACACCATCGATCTCCACACTTTTCAGCGCGTGCAGATCTGTCTTTCGTAGCGCCTCTGATCAACAACCCTTCAACGATCCTTAGTGACTTCCTGTAGCTTCCGTCATTTAGCAGACGATACTAACACTATTCCAACTGGCTGATCCCTCAGAGGCTTAGAGAGCTGCTGGCTGCTACACGTCCAGGGGGCCCCCAGAAGTTCCAAGGTGCGTGGGTGGACCTCCAACCCCGTTGAAAATTGATCGGCGGCTGAATGCCCTCACAAGTTACCTCCCCTCGGACTCGACGGAGAAATCCTCGGTGCAACATTGTACTCCAACACTAATCACCTCAAGGATGAGCAATGCAGCTTCCCAGTTGGCAGTCATCTCCCCACAAATCTGGTAAAGTACGTGCATCACAAGTGTGACCCCTGACCCCTGACTGCCGACGAAAGATGCGGGCAAGGGACGTCGCAAATCTGGGCCATACCGGCAACAGAACTATAAAGGCACAACAGTTTCATTCTGACGACCACACTCACCTCAATGCCCTTTTCCATTATGCAAGTGATCCATTCGAAACGATAATGAAGTTCACCACAACAATGCTCGCCACGTTTGCCGTTGCACTCACCGCGGCCGCTGCACCAGAAGTCACCATCCAGAACGGTACTGTCCAGGGTATCCACCTCGACTCTTTCAACCAGGACGCCTTCCTCGGTCTTCCTTACGCACGGTCACCTGTTGGATCCCTCCGCTTTGCTCCACCTCAGCCATACAACGAGTCTTGGGAGGGCACCTTTGTCGCAGATGAATACGGTCCAGCTTGTTGGTCCACAGCAGGTACAGACTCTCTTCACCTGGAGCACTCGGAGGACTGTCTCTCGATTAACATTATCAAACCTGCTGGAAACTACACCGACTTACCAGTTGCACTGTGGATCCATGGTGGTGGATTCTATGACGGTTCTGGATCTCGGCCAGCTTATAACTTGTCCTATATTGTCCAGAACGGTGTTGACATTGGCAAGCCCTTCATCGGTGTCTCGATCAACTACAGACTGGCTTCATTTGGATTCTGGAGCTCCAACCAGTTGTCACAGAAAGGTTGGACTAATGTTGGTTTCCGGGACCAGATCCATGCCATCCACTGGACCAGAGAGAACATCGCTGCGTTTGGTGGGGACCCTGACCACATTGTTATCTGGGGTGAGAGCGCAGGTGCCATTGCTGTTGGTAAGATTCTTGCCTCTGAGAAGGTTCCATTCATTAAAGGCGCCATCATGGAGAGTGGGTCTGCTATCATGAAAGATGTCTTTGGTGCCAGTTATGACGTCTACCAGAATGACTTTGATGCCGTTGTCGAGTACTTCAATTGTAGGGACACCATTGACTCCATTGCGTGTCTGCAAGATATTGACGAAGCGGACTTGCAGTATGCATTTAACACCACCAACGGAATCATGAAGACCAGACTCTACCCAGTCGTGGATGGTGACATCATTCCAAAGTCTGGATACGAGTCTTACGCCTCTGGTGAGTTCACAAAGGTGCCAATTCTAATTGGTACCAACACTGATGAAGGCAATGCTTTCACCTCTACTAACATCACAGACTTTGACAGTGCATTCGCCTTCCTGAACGCCTCTTATGCAGACGTCACTGCGGATGTCATTGTGAAGCTCATCGACCTCTACAACACTGACACCAGTCCACTTTCTCCATTCCAGCCAACATACCACCCAGTGTACATCCCCGCAGCTGGAGCCACACCACTCAATATTAGTGATGTATACCGTCGTATTTCACCACTATCAAGTGATATCTTCTTCACTGCTCCAGCTCGTTACGTTGCCCAGTTCACCGCTCAGCACAACATCCCAGTGTTCAAGTACCGTCACAACATCCCTAATGCTGAGGGCTACAACACATCTGCCATCTATGGAGCCACCCATTACACCGAGGTTGCATACGTGTTCTACACCGGACAGAACGATCAGGCATACAGAGACTCTTCTGATGGTCAGAAGTGGTGGGACGATGAGCGCTCTGAGGAGATCTCCAAGGCCACCTCCGAGCTCTGGGCTGCTTTCATCACGGACTTGGACCCAAATCTTGCTGACAACGGTATCCTGTGGACCTCATACATTAACGAGCCAAAAAACTTGGTGATTGATATTGAGGGTTTCTATCAGGAGGATGACAACGTCAGAACAGAGGGTGTCGAGCTCATCAGACAGGCACACATCCAGTTTAACATGTAAGCTTTGTTGGTCCACTTCACGAGGCAATTTGTCGACTTCTGAGTTAAGTCAACGATTGTTTTCCTTCATTGCTACAAGGCTGATACTTCTATACCTCTTTGACAACACTTCATCTGTAGCTAGCCTCATTGACCAACCCTTCCTTCAGCGATAACAGCGGCCATTTCAGCCCATGCTCGTTCCAAAACACTCGCAAAGAAGCCATCATAACCCCAAATACGGAACAGCAGCAATCAACGTACAGAAACTCCCAAAAAACTGCGATCATCCGCTAAAGGTCCATAAAGCTTCTCTCTTGCAACAAGGCTGCCTCTTGCTGACATAATCACAGCGGCTGGAATTTTACCGCAGAAGGAAAGAAGAAAAAAATCAAAAATTGTCAACAGTCAAAAGAGCTTCAGACAGCGCGTAGATTGAAAGGGCCAGCTCTCCAAGCCACACTTTCCTCTAACTCCAGACATTTCCCACACGGCGGTCAGTGACAGTACTTCCACACAGTCCAGCCTGATTTCCCTGCTCTTTTCCGCGTCTCATCACACCCACAAACGCGTCTTCCTGCACCAGTCCACACGCTTTCAAGTACTCGTTGACCCGTTAAAGCAGTTCCTCACTAGAGTTGAGCTCTAAACCACCGGCAGTCTCACTATACTTACAAGCACCACTCACACTTGTTGCACTCTGCTGTACTCCCCAGATCCACCTGTAACATACCCCCTGACACACCAAAATGTCCGCCATCACCCCGGACATCAACAACGCTCTTCAGGAGCTCCTCAGTGGTCTTTCATCTGCCAACAATGAAATCCGTTCCCAGGCCGAGAGCACACTTCGTTCTGTCTGGTCAGCTGACGAGCGTATTGATATTCTCCTCTTGTTCTTGTCTCAGCAGGCCACCAACGGAAGCAACCACGCTGCCAACGCATTCTCTGCCGTTCTATTCAGACGTATTGCTATCAAGTCTCCACCAAAGATGAAGTCCGTCACAGAAAGACAGATTTCCAATGTCAACATCACAGCATTGAACCAGATTCGTTCCAACTTCCTTCAGGGATTCATTGCTCCACAGTCCAACGACGTCAGACACAAGCTTGCCGATGCCATTGCCGAGCTCGCCAAGTCAGATGTCCCTGGTGAATGGAACGAGCTCTTGGGAACCCTCTTTGAGGCCACCAAGAACCCAGACCCAAGTTTCAGAGAGTCCGCATTCAGAATCTTTGCTGCCAACCCAGCACTGTTCCCACTCGAGCACATGGAGCAGATTCTTCCAGTGTATGAGGCTGGTTTCTCCGATGCCGAAGACGACGTCAGAATCGCAGCTTGCACAGCCTTTGTCGGTTTCTTCCAGATCCTCCCAAAGAAGACATGGCCACGCGTCCAGCCTCTTCTTCCAAGTTTGATGAACAGTTTGCCTAGACTTCTTGACAACGGTAAGGAGGAATCCCTTTCTTCTGTCCTTGAAGCTCTCATCGACCTTGTCGACACTGCACCAAAGTTGTTCAAGGACATGTTCCCAACGATTATTGAGTTTTGTTCATCTGTCTCTAACAACAAGCAGCTTGAGTCCAGTGCCAGACTCTCCGCCTTGGAGCTTCTCACCACATTCTCCGAGTCCTCTCCAAAGATGTGCAAAGCCAACCCAGCATACACACAGGCTATTGTTATGACGACACTGAGCATGATGACTGAGGTTTGTCCCGATGATGATGAGGCTTCCGAATGGAACTCTGCTGACAACACCGAGGACGATGAGGAGGAGATTGAGTACGATTCTGCCCGCCAGGCCTTGGATCGTGTCGCTTTGAGACTTGGTGGTGAGTCCCTTGCTGGACCACTCTTCCAGATTATTTCTCAGATGCTTACTTCTGCCCAGTGGAGAGACCGTCAAGCTGCATTG
This sequence comes from Petasospora veronae, assembly GCA_030563065.1. Lineage (NCBI taxonomy): Eukaryota > Fungi > Ascomycota > Saccharomycetes > Phaffomycetales > Wickerhamomycetaceae > Petasospora > Petasospora veronae. The sequence goes on along the minus strand of JAKUBA010000032.1, from coordinate 77,601 downwards.
ATGGCCTTGTCATCCGCCGCTGAGGGATGCAGAGATGTCCTCATCACTGAGATTCCAAGAATCTTGGACTTGATCCTTCCAGCTTTGAACGACGCACACGCCAGAGTCCAGTACGCCACGTGTAACGCCCTTGGTCAGATCTCCACAGACTTTGCCGACATCATCCAGCGTCAGGCTGGTGACCGTATTATCCCGGCCTTGATCTCAAAGCTTACCACCAACTCTGTCCCAAGAGTCCAGGCCCACGCTGCTGCTGCGCTGGTCAACTTCTCCGAGAACGCCACTAAGGAGACTTTGGAGCCATACTTGGATGACCTCTTGACCAACCTGTTGACACTCCTCAACAGTCCAAATCGTTATGTCCAGGAACAGGTTTTGACCACCATTGCTATTGTTGCAGATGCTGCTGAGAAAAAGTTCATCAAGTACTACGACACTTTGATGCCATTGTTGATTAACGTTTTGAAGACAGACATGGGCGAGGAGAGCAGACTTCTCAAGGCCAAGTGTATTGAGTGTTCTACACTGATTGCTCTTGCTGTTGGTAAGGAGATGTTTGTTCCACATAGCCAGGAGTTGATCAACTTGTTCGGTGCCTTGCAGCAGTCTGAGTTGCAGGATGACGATCCAGTCAAGCCATACTTGGAGCAGGGTTGGGGAAGAATTGCCCGTATCATCGGAAAGGACTTCTTGCCATTCTTGCCGCTGGTCCTCCCACCATTGCTTGAGGCTGCCAAGGCTTCCCAGGATATCAGTTTGCTTGATGAGGAGGAGGCTGATGAGTTCAACCAGAACGAGGATTGGGATGTTATTCAGCTCGGTGGTAAGCACATTGCTGTTCACACAGCTCAGCTCGACGACAAGGCCGCTGCTATCGATTTGATTGCAGGCTACGCAGACATTCTCAAGGGTGACTTCTATCCATTCACAAGAGAGATCACCATCGACATTGCCCTCCCAGCCTTGGACTTCTACTTGCACGATGATGTTCGCAGAGCCGCTTCTAGTGCTCTCGCATCTTTGCTTTTGACATCTAAGGAAGCGACTGGTCAGAAGTCCACACAGACACTGGAACTTTGGCAGCAGATTGCCGACAAGATTCTCAAGACGATTGGTAACGAGCCATCTCCAGATATCTTGTACGCTTACTACAGCGCCTTCTCCGACTGTGTTGAGGTCATTGGTGAAAATGCATTGTCCGCCGAGCAACTCAAGGCTTTCACCAAGAGCACAGACGACACTTTGAAGGAGATCTACGACCGTGTCAAGGACCGCGAGGGTCAGGATGATGAGTACAACGAGGATGTGGATGACGAGGATGGTGACTACACTGATGAGGAGCTGTGTGACGAACTCAACAAGGTGTTCTCAGTTGTGATCAAATCTAACAAAGCCTCCTTCTTGGACGCTTTCAGAGGTCTTGTCCCAACGGTGGCCAGCTTCATCAACGATGAGAACATCATTCTCAAGCTCTTTGGTCTCTGTTTGGCTGCTGATGTTCTTGAGCACACTGGTGAGCTGTCAGTTGCATTTGCTGAGCTCTTTGTCAGCCCGATTCACGACTCCCTCCACCACGCTGACGGGTCCATCCGCCAGGCCGCTGCATACGCTGTTGGGGTTGCTGCTCAATACGCACCACACTCGTACATCGAGTTTGCATTGTCCTCATTGGAGCCATTATTTGGTATCACACAGCTGCCTGATGCCAGAACGGAACAGAACATCACTGCCACTGAGAATGCTTCCACATCCATTGCCAAGATCCTCATGGCTTACGGCGAGCGTGTTCCAAACTTCAACGCACTTGTTGAAAACTGGCTCAAGACTCTTCCAATCCTGAAGGACACTGAGGCTGCGCCATTTGCCTACAGATTCCTTGCCAAGCTCATTGACTCTGGCCACCCATCCATCCAGTCTCAGATACAGAAGGTTGTTGACTACGTCATTCAGGCACTCACATTCAATGCTATTGCTGGTAACACTGCCCAGACAGTTGTCGACTCCACCAAGAAGCTCCTTGCACAACTTCCGCAGCCTCAGGCTATGGCCATGCTTCAGAGCTATCCTGTTGAGACACAACAGGTTATTCAGAGGTGGTTCGCCTAAGCATCAGCATGTTTGTTCCTCCATTTTCGCTTTGTCATACACGACCCTTGTTCATTAGTCCTCATGTTAATACATTACTGTCTTTAGAGTAAAATTTACGTAAGCCATACGCACTTATTATGTAAGCCCATTGATGTTTTTTTTTCTTTTTTCTTTTGGGTATGCGTCAAATTTTTTTCATAGGGATGGAGCTGATAAACGTCTCTCTTTGGAGGGGTTCAGTCCATACAATCACAGACTTTGAAAGCATCATGGGTCTTGCTGGCGAGAAAGTGAAACAGAGATTTGGATTTGATCCAAGAAACACGAAATGGGCCAACAACACTGAGAGATTTGGTCTCAAGTACTTGGAGAAACAGGGATGGAAGCAGGGCAGCGGTCTTGGACAAGTGACACATGCTGTCACCACACATGTGAAAGTCAACATCAAGGATGACACAGTGGGTCTTGGTGCTAAGCTGGCAAAGAAGCAGAAGAAGGACGAGTTTGACAGTGGTGAGTGCGCTGGTCTCGATGTGTTCCAGAGAATCCTTGGAAGACTTAATGGTAAGGAAGACGAGATTAGCAAGGAGCTGGAGATTCAGAGAAAAGAGAAGATTATCAATGGAAAGTGGGGAATGCACTTTGTCATGGGTGATACACTACAAAGCACATGGAACGCAGAGTCCAAGACATTCACGGACTTGACATCAAGCGCAAAGAAGAGATCAAGATCAGAGGAGAAGGATTCCTCCTCGGACAGCAGTGATTCAGAGTCCGACGCACCAAAGAAGAAGTCCAAGAAGGAAAAGAAGTCCAAGAAGGAGAGCAAATCAAAGAAGGACAAGTCTGACAAGAAGAAGGAAAAGGCAGACAAGAAGGAGAAGAAGAGCAAGGACAAGAAGGAGAAAAGAGAGAAGAAGGACAAGAAAGAGAAGAATGAAGAAGTTACACGTGAGAGTATGCTCAAGCCAAATGAGTCCAGAGATGAGTCACCAGCAGTGCAGACAAGACTCAGCGTAAGGTCCAAGTGGATCAGACAGAAGAGAGCAGCCACAATGGATGCGAAGGCATTGAACGAAATCTTCATGATTGCAAACTAGAGGTAATATAACTCTGGTTATTTATACACGAGCATTACAGCATATCACATTAAGAAATGGGGTAGTCATGGTTTAACATATAAAGCTTCACCACTAGATAACAACAAGTGCACCGAGACCACCAAACAATAAGGCAATGAACCCAGTGAGCAGGAACATGTTAGAAGCGTCAAGTGGAGGTCTGACAAAGGATCCAGAACTGGAGCTTGTCGATGAGCTTGAGGAAGAAGCTGTACCTGAGGATGCAGAGCCGGAAGATGCTTCTGAATCAGATGAACCGGACCCAGCACCAGAACCGGAACCAGAACCAGAACCAGAACCAGAATCAGAGCCTCCTCCAGTGGCTGAAGCAGAGGCGGCAGAGATGATAGCAGTACACGTAGAGGCCGTGGAGGCATCATCATCAATCGTAGCAGATCCATCAAAGGAGCAATCGGATTCATTGGACCCATGTTCCTCATAGTACTTGTTCAACAAGAAGGAGAGCTTCGTCTTGTCTTCACAGAAGGAGTATGCACCATAGGTACCAGAAGTTCCATTCGAGCTGATATCTGAACAGTCAATCTCACCACAGAGAACACCATAGAGATTACCATAGTCACTGTCTTTCACATCATCGGAAATGACACACTTGCTCGAGTCTTCAATGCAATCACAGACATCTTCGTTAGGAGTTGGAGGTAGGTCAGTGTTTGCGCTCCATGTTGAGGCTTGTGAGGGACACTGAAGAGATGTGGTGCTAGCCTCACCAGATGTAGCAGATGATGGTGAAATCTTTGCCAACTCACTCTTGAGGTTGTTGAAGTCATCCAATGTGGAAACCTCATCACCAGACACACTAACCAGCCCGTAGTCGTTAGCCTCCTGGAAGTACATGTAAACGATACCTCCTGACCAAACATCAGTCATATCGTCTCCATACAATGCAGCCACTTCAGTAAACTCACGTGGGGAGACCTCATTGCATCCGTACTCGGAGAAGAAGATTGGAACACTGAGGTTCTTGAACTCCTCGGTTCGGTCAGCATACCCGGACTCCTGGAAAGTAGAGTCTCCACACCATTCATACATGTTGATCCCGTAGAAGTCGACTTTGACATCTTCATCACCACAGGCGAAGTAGTCAGCAATGGCCACGCGTGTGTCAGAATCGTCGTTGGATGAGTACCCAACTGGGATCTCTCTGTATCCTTGGTCACTGATGTACTGCTTAACGTCTCTGACTGCTGCTTTGACAAATGCAGAAGCGTCGGTGTTACTGGCATTGTTTGTCACTTCGTTACCAGCAAAGAATCCAAGCACATTGGTGTAATTCGACAAAGCATCCACCACTTCAGTGTATCTGTCGTAAAGATCGAGGTTCCATTCAGGGGAGTCTCTGTTAATCGACAGGGAAGGCTCCGACAAGTCAGCGATGATGTAGATTCCTGCCTCGGCGAACATGTCCATACACTCCTTATGCGAGACGGATGTGTTCACGGCATAAACTCTCAAGACATTGGTGTGCAGGTCAACAAGGTATGGCAAGTCTCTTTTGCATGCATCCGAATCAGCGAGTGGATCCACAAATGAGGACTCACTGGAGCTGTTGGCCGTGTCTTGTTGGTAAGCAATTCCTTTGATGTAGAACTGAGAGCCATTGTTGGAGTAGAAGAACTTGTTTCCAACAACTTCGATGCTTGCGATGTCCGCGTCAGTTCCTTCGGTGTCTTCATTCGCAACCACAAAGGACGTGAGCACAGAGAGACAGACCGTCAATGATCTGGAGAACTTCATAGCGAGTGGGTATTGTTTCAAGCGATTGACGTACAGAGTCTCGGTGCCATTGAAAGACGACCCTCGGGGGAAGGTTTGAGGGGAATCAGGCTTTTATATGTACCAAGACAACATAACAGCTTGAGAAATTCACAGTCTCCAGTTCTAGAACCGTGGACTGACACGCTCTTTGATCCCCTGTTGCCCCGAGACTCGAGAGAGCAACGATCATCTCCGCATCCGACCACCGCGTTTGTTCCAAAAATACACTCTCGCTGGATCAGGACGGTGGTATGGGCACTGAATGTGTCTCAATTGGGCCATAAACAGGTTCAAAGCGTGTGACTCGCTGCTAACTTCTGAAAGTGGAGGGTTTTTGTTTGCCTGTTTGAGCTGGTGGTGTTACGCGCTACTGCTGTCAAAGGAGATGCTGCAGGTCCAGAGATACAGCCTGCATTCTACCGGTTCGCACTATTACGACTGTTTACCTTTCTTGGAAGCCCACGCTTCTTCACAATTGTATTGAAAAGCCGGAATCACACATCTGGTTGACACCAATATTCTTGTATCGGTTTGCTTAAGGGCTGTTTGTGCTCTTGAGTTCATCGCATGAAGACCGATCACCACGTTCGGCTGGAAATCGCACCATGACCTCATAGCACTGGAAACAACAACATACCAGCATACCAAGCAGATCCATCTGAAAGGAGCTGTACCGTTTCTAGAATCATACCATCGCGGTATATAGCGCCTTGGATCAGATCTTTGTTTACATATCAGATCTGTCAGTTTACAGCTATTCATGTTTAATGACGACAGTCTCTAGACTTTGATAGACACAACACGTCTAGACTCGTTAGCCACGGGCCCTCAAACATCTATAAAAGTGGTCAACATCCCTCTGTCTGGACAATCAAACAAACGTCCATTCAAACTAAAAAGGTATCAAGACTAATCATAAAAACAGATGACCACAGCATAAGCAGCCAATGTCAGGTGGAAGGAACACTCGTCTATACGTGCCCCTTCATGATTGCGTGAGTGAGTATTAATCAACTTACAACAACACAGCAGAGAGACCAGTGACGGCCAAGAGGGAGACGGCAATGGCCATGAACTTCTCACCACCTGGGACTCTAACAATGGAAGAGCCAGAGGAAGAGCTGGTGGAGGTGGAAGAAGAAGAAGCGGTGCCAGAGGAGGATGAGGCATCAGACTCGCTGGATCCAGAGGCTTCAGTGGCAGTGGACTCAGAGTCAGAGGCGCCAGAAATGGAACCGGTGACAGTTCCAAGACCGTCGGTACCAGCAGCAGACAAAGCAGAAGTACATGAGTCAGCGGTGGTGGCAGCAGAGTTGATGGTGGCAGAGCCGTCAAAGTCACAAGCATCGTCAGTAGAGCCCTGGGCAAGGTAGTACAAGTTCAAAACAAAGTCCAGTTGCTGCGAAGAGGAGCAGAAGGAGTATGCACCGTACTCACCAGTAGTACCGTTGGTGGAGATACCGGAACAGTCTACGAGACCACAGACAATACCGAACAAGTCCTCGTAGTCATCCTCGTCGACGTCGGAAGAGAGAGCACAGCCAACAGACTTCTCCATACAAGAACACAAAGCGTCATCTGGCGTTGGTGGCAACTCAGTGCTGGCCTTCCAGTCAGCGAACTGGGTTGGGCAAGCGAGAGTAGCAGAAGGAGATGCCACATCGTCGGACTGAGCAGAAGTTGGGCTGATGGACCAGATCTCCTCAGAGTAGTAAGAGTAGTCGGCCAAAGTGGAGACCTCACCGTCAACAATAGAAACCAAACCGTAGTCGTTAGCCTCCTGGAAGTACATGTAGACAATACCACCAGACCAGACATCGGTCATGTCGTCACCGTACAAAGCAGCGACCTCTGTGAACTTTCTTGGGGAGACCTCGTTACAACCGTACTCGGAGAAGAAGACTGGAACAGTCAAGTTAGCAAACTCCTCGGTTCTGTCAGCGTAACCAGACTTCTCGAAGGTCGAGGAACCACACCACTCGTACATGTTGATACCATAGAAGTCAGCTCTCTCATCCTCGCTACCACAAGTGAAGTAGTCAGCAATGGCAACACGGGTGTCGGCGTCATCGTTCGAGGAGTAACCAACTGGGATGGTTCTGTAGCCCTGATCAGCAATGTAGGCCTTGGTGTCTCTGACGGCAGCCTTCACAAATGCAGAAGCGTCAGTGTTGGTGTTGTCGTTGGTAACCTCATTACCAGCAAAGAAACCGAGAATGTTGGTGTAGTTCTGGAACTCATCAACAATGGTGGTGTAACGGTTGTAAAGCGCAACGGTCCAGGTTGGGTCAGATCTGTCGATCGAGAGACCTGGCTCGGACAAGTCAGCAATGACGTAGATACCGGCCTCCTGGAGCAAGTTCATACAAGCAGTGTGGTCCTGGGTCTCGTTGAGGGCGTAAACACGGATGGTGTTGGTGTTGACGTCAACAAGGTATGGGATATCTCTCTTACAAGCCTCCTCATCGGCCAATGGATCAACAAAGGTCTCACCAGAAGTGACGTTGGCAGTGTCCTGCTGGTAGGCAATACCTCTCATGTAGAACTGGGAGCCATTGTTGGAGAAGAAGAACTTGTTACCAACGATCTCGATGGCTGGGAGATCTTCGGCTGAAACGGCCTTGAAGAGGGAGGCAGAGACAGCAGCGTATGCCAGTGACTTGAACAACATCTTTGATCTCTGAGCGAATCTGAAAAGAGTGGACAGCCGGTGCAGAGCAAAGGGAGATGTAGCGTTCTAAAATAGTTGGTTGGGGTTGAAGGGAGAAATTCACGAGCTTCGAATTTTGAAGTGCGGCCCGGGAAGTGGGAACGTGAAAAACGGGCGCAGTTGGGCCCGAAATGTAAACAAACACGGGTGCGGTTGTCGCAGTGAAATTACCGGATTGAGGAAAAGGGCGCGACGCGTTGCAGACGTTTTCAGCGCCGATCGATGAATCAGGGAATTGCTAAAAATGGGACGTCGCGCTATTGCGCGATTCTCCAAGGCTCGGGACCGAATCAGGACAATTTGCGAAATGGACCGACTCTGGTGATCTGGCTGCCAAAGACCCAAAGCAGTTATAACAGACATCAATCCGTTCTCGATGGCATTTCAGTAGCAACCTCATTCTGCCGAGACCCTAAGAAATTGTCTCCCAGCCAATCGGAGGGGCCCAACGCGTTCGCATGTTTCTTGGACGGTCTTGGAGGTCTTGGAGACTGGCATTCTAGGGGCTCCCACCGCGCGCCTTCGCTTTTTGGTATGCTAAGACGACAGCGCACGCCTCTCGAGTCTCCCTACGACAAGGCTTGGGATATCTTAGTTGATTTTGCTCATCTGTGCTATTTTCAGGCATCGGGTGTGTAATCTCTCAACGCGATCTTGTTCTGATAGAATGCCATGTCATATATATCGGAGTCTCCCAGGCCCCAGGCCGCGGCGCCAATCCTGCATGATTTGAAGGTCGAGATACAAACTCCATGAGAACATCACGATTTGGGGTGTGATAGCTCCATGGGAACTGCACTTTTTGCACTGAGCAGCTATGGTTGCCAATGGCCATATTGCAAGGTCTCTTTCAGTTGGCGTTTTCTGACGGATCATAATGCCACGATGCAAGGCTTATGTCGCATGAACCTGGAGTGAACATGAACGCGACGCGTCCCAAACCGTCGCGTGTTTTAAATACACACAGATAATGCACACTACAACCGACAAGATCGGTCCTTGAGATATATTTGGCACGGAGCCGAACAATGGTAACGAAATCTGGCTGATATTCATGGTGTGCTCACCAGGGATGTGTCTTGAAGACCGGCATAGTACCCTTGGTTATGACGATTGTTGATGTAGCGTTCGCTCCTGTATCATCATTCCACTGGCCATTTGGCTGAATGAGCCCTTCAAATGGTGTTCTTTCCAATGACTTCACGAACTTTGGTACGTAATGCATAGTGAACACTGGCACAATCAATGCTGCTAAGAAGAACGCCATGACAAGGAAGTAGACAAAGAAGTACTGGATGCAAATACGTTTCCTCCGCTTCCGCATCCCAGTCACAATGAACCTTCTCTTGAATTGATTCCCAGGTTTCAACCAGAACAACAACAAAGTGTGACCACGATCAATGAAGGGAATAAGAACAAAGGGGGTTTGAACAAATAGAATGAAGTGTCCCAAGATAAAGTCACAGGCAAACTGGCTCATCTCCATGATCTTGCAAATGAACTCTCTAAACGGCTGGAGGATGATGCGGAAACCAACATCTTTTCGTATCCATCTTCCAGACCACCACAGTCGATTGATCTTGTCATGTTTGAACTCCCTGGTGAGAAGCAAGATGGTAACAACAGAGAACATGAATTCTTGGATGGTGATAACACAGATCAAACAGATCAAAGCACGAACAAAGCTCCAACCCTCCATGAACCAAATGACTTCAAAGAGAAGGAAATGGACCAAGATTGACCCTCCATGAGCGATTGCGGCAAGACTAGAGCCCTTCCACCGGGTTGCCTGGTGCCATTGGAAGAGTTGACCAACCGTGGCACTGATGCAGAAGACAACCAGAAGAATAGCAGCATCCAGAAGAATGGGGCCAAGCACCATGATGGCCAATCTCAAGACCGAGTTCGTTGGGTTCACTTTGCTCACACCATTCTGGGAATTGGAAAAGGAGTATGCAAAGAACAAGAAAACACAGGTGATTCCGGGAACTACCAACTCACTCAAGCAGATGTCCCATAAGCGTGGCTTCCTCACATCAGGAACACTGTCATCGTCATCTCTCCGTACGTAGCCGGTGTATCTGGCACGTCCATGTCTGACATGATTGATCCAAGAATTCACATGAGAGACACCGTTTCCTCTCGACAACCAGTGGAGAAAGTCTCTGTAGTCCACAAAGAAGTCTTGGAATGAAAACTGATGAGGATTGAACATGAAAGGGGCAAAGCACATAGATACCAAGCTGATCCAGAACCATAACAATGCAGGCTGCCAGATTGTCATATTCGCAAAGAGTAGCAACAAAAACAATCGACCACCAGCGTAGATAGAGGAAGAAGTGAACTTGGAGTAGAGATAGAAGAACTGCACTCGTGTCATGGCAAATCCACGACCTGTACTGATATATCGTGCACCACCAAAAGAGACGTCGGTCAACAATGCATTCGAGTAGATCTGACACACAAAGACTTCAAAAAATGGAGAAAGAGAGAGGATGTGATGGAAGAATCTGGACAAAGCCTTCCAAAGACCTCTTTCTGTCAACTCCTGTATTATGAGCGGAACAAATGCAATGAAGAAAACGAGGAAGACTGAAAAAATGAAGATAGTCACCCAGTTCAAGACCGGTTGGATCATGTAACAACCGATTGGTTCTTGGAGATCTGTATATGGAACATCCTTGTTGTACTTGCAAATGATCGACTCATGCTTCAAAGCACCAAGATTCACCAACACAATCATGAACAACTGAACTGACAAAGTGATAAAGAGATTGTTGACATGGAAACCAGCGTGTGCATAGTAGAATGAAAGGAATCGGTCAAGTGGCAACTGTGTTCCCAAGTAGTAGTATTCTCTCGACAAAAGCTGTTCTCCCATGCCAGCACCAATCTTGGTCGTAAAATTCAAGATAGACCCAAACCCTAAGTCTCGACCCTTCCCGCATTGATAATAATCGCAATGCTTGATCCGGCCACCACGTAACATCGCATTCATACCAGCATAGATGTCTTCATTCAAGTGCAAACCCTTCTGTGCCTTGGAGATTCCACCACGTGTCGTCATAAAGATCGCGTTGAGGAAGTCCGGATGACCATAATGCAACTTTCCGCCAATCTCAGCCAACGTTCTGGCGAACAAAGTACCAAATGTCTGTTCCTTTCCTGCAGCAACATCACCAAGCACACCAATGTTTTCTGAAAAGATGTACTCACGTGCCCCAACAATTGCAACAGGTGCAGCTTCGTCCAGTTTGGATGGAACTGTCACATATGGGTTGATAATCTCGGTCTCCATCTCCTCAAACTCTGCCAAGACAGAACGAATCTTGATACATTCCTCAAGATAGTTGTCCTGATTCGCATCCACAACCTGGATGTACTCTCCTCGATAGAATATCAACAGATGGTTCTGGTTGTCAGACTTTCCATCCCCTAAAATCGGGTTGCCTGATAGTCTCACTCGATACATCGGAATCTTGTTCCTCTTCGCCCGATCAAATTCACAAAACCCATCAACAAGGCAAGAGTAAAAGATCTTCTCACCATCCGGATCATCAGGGTTTGTCTCCTCTTCAAGATATGCAACACAGATCTCCGGGTACGCCTTCAAAAGAAAGAGATAGTCTTGTCTCTCCTGCTCACTGAACTTCATCAATCTCTGCATGGCAATCACCATTCTGAACTTTCTGGCCGCCATCGACTCAAGGTCCTTCTCCAAAGCCCACTCATGTTCCATGTACAGTTCAACAAGACCTGGGTTCTCAATGCGGTAAAGAAGTTTCAACGCTCTGGTGTAGTTGACAAAACCTGAAGCAGTACGGTACAATGTCTGTGATCGTAACGATGCCCAAATGCGTGTTCTTAATTGATACTCTGGCGAATCGGTCTTGAAACCAATGCAGTAGAAGGGCAAGTCTTCAACCTTCAGCATCCTGGCCTTTTCATCAATCAGTTCAATTTCGGATTCAAGATTCGGCTCCAACACACCATCTGGTATCAGCGTCGGAGTTGCTGGTGGGTCACGCCGGACGTGTTTGTGGCCCCTCCATCCCTTGGTTCTTTTCTTGTACAGGAGTACGACATTCTCGAAGTCCTGGGTCTCCGTACTCTTGACATGAGCACTCCCTGTCTCTGAGACTCCTGAGTCACCCGTGATGGCACTACCCGCACTTCCAGCACTGCGCGGGGTGTTTGGAGCATTGGTATCGACAGGGGCTTCAGCAGAAGTGCCAGCCTGCTCTTGTTGGGGGCCATACAAGTCATCATCCAGACTATCGGGGGCCACAAAGTGAGGCCGCACCTTCTTCGTCGTATCGTACTTGACATGTGTAGTGGAAACAGACCCCTGGTGAATTGCCAACTGTTTCGTGTCCTTCACAAAGCATTCCCACTCAGAAGGATAGAGTTTCTTCAAGTACTCCAATAATGTGATACGAGTGTTCGCGTTGTTCTCCTTGATCACGTCCCTGAGAGATAAGATGATCTTCTCGCCATAATGAGGAATCAAGACCGTGAAAGTGGGCATGCACTCAACGCCCATAGGTTCAGGAATCGGAGTGGATAACGACTGGGCAAAGAAGGAGACACGTCTCTCAGCTTCTGAGTTCGGTGGGAAGAACTCACTGGACTTGAATGTTGAGTCGTCGTGGGCAATGAAGAAGCTCGGTGACTTCAAACTGCTCTTGCGAGCTCCATCATCCTCAGAAGGTGCCTGATGGTACAAGAGCTTGTGCACCATTTCGACGGGAAGTAAGTGCTCTCTGTACATCGAGATGATGATTGCATTCCAAACCTGTGACACCAATAACTTGGGTTTATACTTCACTTCCATCTCGGTTGTAGCCAACACCTTCGAGTAGATTCTCTTGGGCAACCTTGAAAAAACGTTTCTCCATGGAGTCATGATAGAGATACCCAATGCAAAGGACAATCCCATGGAGAAGAAACAGTTGCAAATGATGTACCAAAGATAGGTATCAAGGAAAAATAAGATCAATTCTGTCAAATATACCAATCCCAATGTGATATGGGCCTGGTGGACACAGAGAAACTTTCCAAGATAGATGTCACCAACACATCTGGTCATATTCATGATTGACAACACTCGAATGGGGTCTCTGATAGAAAGTGTCAAGAAAAAGTAAGATTCCAAGTACTTTGCTGTGAATATAGTCCACCAGAGCAATACCGAGAACCAGTAGCTCCGACCAGTGAGCTGAGGGAAGGATGCAGTGAATGTCTGTGATGACACATATCTCCTCTTACCTCCATGGCTCTTTCCAAAGATGAACAACCGCGACAAGGGGCGATAAGAGAAGTAGACACATGTCAATATGGCGATGAAGAACTGAGCTCTGGCGACAGCATGCGCCGTGCGTGAATGCGTTTCCAAGTCAAAGACCACAAATATGAAGACTGATGGAGCCAAATTAAGAACAGCAACAACAATCAACCAGAAAAGTCTCTTGTACAACTGTGGGGCACCGGGCCACTTTCTTGGGACAAACGACCATTCAGCAAGTGTTGCAAGAATCTGTATCATCGTACAAAAGAAACCACCCAACGCTATGACTGTCAAACGAACCTGTGGGGTTGGAGGATTGTCCAACCGTTGCTGATAGTCCTTGGTGTAGAGTGTTGGAGAATTGAAGCTGGTGAAGAACCAATAAGATGCAAAATGGATCACCCAGATTCTGTTGAAGTTTGTGGCAACATGAAGCCAGGTTCTTGTCTCGCGGTAGGTCTTGTAGAACGCCCTGTCCCAGTCTGCATCTGCCAAAGAAGTATACCGTTGACCAAGGGGTATGTCAACCAATCGTGTACCATCGGTCTTGGTTTTGATCCGTTCAATACCCTCTGGGTACCAGAAGAGCTGGTTCACGTCGTCATATCCAATGATGTCCTTGTGGTCTCTTTCTTTCTTCTTGAGCTTCCCTCCCAGTCGAACATCGTAGACCTGATCTCTCAAGAATCGGTAGATTGGAGTGATGATATTGTTCAAAAATGCACCCTCTTCCGCTGGTTGGTCCTGCTCTTCACTGTTCAGATCCACGTGAGTTAGTGGCATCTTTCGTGACTTGTAATGGTCTTTAGCACACTTGAAGATAAAACAAAGACACTCAGGTAAAAATCTGACCTGATTTGCCTCTCCCCAAATCAAAAGGTACAATGCAACATCCTCAGCATACTCCAAGTAATTCATGGAGTCCATCTTGGCGTTCCATTTGTAGTCTGCAATAGAGTGGCCGGCACCCAGTCCTTTCTCTTCGGTGGTAACAGGACATATGTTCTCAGCCTCCTGCCTCTGCAACTCTTCAGCTTGTTCCCTCAGTTGTACAATGTCCACGTTGTTCCTCCTGGCAATCCTCTTGTTTCTTTTGTAGGCCTTGCCATGCAACTTCATCTTGGAAAACCCCACTTCCTCATCCAAGTCCAACTGAGCTGCAAAGAACCATTTCTTGTAGTTTGAGTTGTCTCCTCCAATATAAGATGCGTGAAGAGAAATGAGTGCCTCGTGTGGTGTCATTCGACTTGCCCTGGATTCCAACTGAACCATGAAGTGGTCAAACATGTTCTCAACAGACGACCTTTGGAAACCGAAAAAGACTCGCAACTTCTCAAACACCAGTCGAATCTCCTCTGTGCTGATGGGTGGTCTCTCTGTTGGCTCCCAAGAAGGATACCTGTGTGTGTCTCGGAACTGGTTGCGCTGGGCAGGTGTGTGTAACAGCTTAAGTGTACCTGTGAAGCCAAGCGGGAAGCCTTCCGAATCACAGCCTGGCAAGTTCTCAGCCCTCTCAGCACCTGCAGTCGCACTGGCCAGTGCAACCTCTCCATCTGTCGGTAATCCGTGGACGTCCTGAGGAACATCTGTCGAACAGGGCTGCTCGATTTCGTGGGGTGACAGTCCGACGTAGGCCTCTGCAATGGCAACCTCAATCGCGCTGTTGAGAGCTGAGTCTGGTCGTGATGTGGGTTTGTCAAGCGCGTCCAAGACATCTCCGTATCTGAGGCCATCAACACCAATGACATCTCCAAGCTCTCCACCTGAATTTCCTGGGGTGCTCAGCATCGTGTAGGGCGGGTAACGAGAAAGGAGCCAGGGTCGACCGCTTAGACTGCTAGGATATGAGTTGAAGCATGCTTGCCGGTTGTTTGTAGATCGATGGAGCCCATCTCAAAGAGCGTGCCGCCAGCAAAGTTGGTTTTGTGGCATCTTGTGGAGGCCACGAGAAAAGAAACTGTCGTCCCCGTTGCTAGGCTCCCTTTCACAAGGAGCTCGCATTGTTTACTTTTCTTATGTAATCTACGGTGTTCGGGTGTTTGAGTGAATTTGCTAGGGGCCGCATAAAACCACATGGATGCTGGGAGCTGGGAGCTGGGAGGGAAAGGCTCTTCCTGATTCGCTAAGAAGGAGATGGAGCCGTGAGCCTTCTTGGAATAAATTTAGGGGGACCAAATACACTTCATAGGGCACACCTGGATTATGCAGATCAGATCTAAATTCTTAGTCATACACTTGGACGTGTGGTCTGTTGTGAATGCACCCTTGACCCCTGGGCCCTGACCCCTGGTGGGCTCAAGGCGGTGCGGTTTGACAGCAATGGCCTATGCGACACATCAAGACACACCACATACGGGGTATGTCAAGGAGTGTGCAGTATGTACCATAAATCTTCATCTTGTCTTCGGTTTCATGGTGTTCATAGAGCCTCAGAATCCGTATCAAGGGTTATCTCGCCTAGAGAGTTTGCTGCGATGTTGTCTTTACCAAGGTCAGCGGCCTTTCTTTTGCACTTGCGCGCGATTGCTTGGAAGTTGGGGCGGGCCCTGGATCGAGATCTCTAGAGTGATGTTGAGCTGATTTTCAATTGAGTGTGCTAGTTAGCATCTCGAATTAGGAATGCTAGCGTATATCATCGAGATCTTTTGGTGTAGTTGTGGCTTGGAGAAATTGGCCGTTGTCGATCTCTGTGAAGAGTCAAGCGGCACGGGATTTGGGATTTGAAGCTTTGGTATGGGCAGGGCAGCTAGTGACTGTGGGCGCCCACGGACCTCTCCACGCAGTTCGAGCGACATCTCCATGAAGCAAAAGCAGCAAAGAGGTGCAAAAGGGTGTAGTTCCAAGAGGAGAACTCGGTCTAGAGCCGTGGCTACACACAAGGCCTATATAGGCTTTCCGGGTGTTCTATGTCGTTGTAGGCGTATGTGTCTATACTTTTGAAGCTGGTCTCACGCCACGAGTCCAGAGGAAGGTAGTAGTCGGCGGTTGCTGTCCTTTGCCTGGCTCTGCCCTTCTAGTTTCTATCCGCCTAGAGGCTAGCACCCTCTGCCTGGGAATGAAAGACCTGCCTAGCTCCTCCCGCGGGACCTCAGCCTGCTGCCTAGCCCCACTAACGCTCCCGCCCGGGATCTTTGTCCGGATCTGACTGCACCGCGCTTTTCAGAATTGTTTACTGTTCGCCCGATCAGGCCAGATTTGGCCGGTTCGCGCAGCATGTTTCGGTTACCACAGCAGCCGGGCGGCTTTTTGTCTGGGCGTTTCGGCGCCTCACCCGTTCCCTCAAGACTTTTTTTCCCACCACGATTCCTCTCACAAACCACACCCTTTGCCCTCTTACCTCTACAGTCACAGAGCTTTGATCCACATCTCTTTAACTCCTGTTCCTTCCTTTACACAGAGTTAGCTCCTCGCACGGTCTCTTACTCAATACTCCCACACTCTTTTCTTCATTGCAAAAACAGCATTCCGTCGCCGTCCATTCCTTGATACGTAAACAAATGTTGTTCTCCAAGCTCTTCACCGCCGCCGCTATGGCTGGTGCCGCCATCGCTGCTCCAGCTGGCCATGCCCACAACCAGCACAAGAGAGCTCTTGTTGTTGTCACCGAGACCCAGGTCGTTGTTGTTACTGCTGGTGTCAACCAGGTTGTTGCCGGTGAGTCTACTACCCAGACCTTCTCTACCATCAACACCGCTTTGGCCGTTGCCTCCTCTGAGAGCACCACCGTGACCTTGCAGGCTCCAGTTGCCGGTGCTTCTACCCACTCCACCTCTTCTGTTGCTGAGGTTGCTACCACCGCTCCAACCACCACCTCTACCGTCGCTGCCGTTGTTTCTTCCACCACTTCTACCTCCTCCACTGCTGCTGCCACCTCCACCTCTGCCTCCACCTTCGGTGCTGGTGCCAAGGGTATCACCTACTCTCCATACACTTCCTCTGGTGAGTGTAAGTCCCTCTCTGAGGTCACGTCTGACTTGGCTGGTTTGTCTGAGTTCGAGCTCATCAGATTGTACGGTGTTGACTGTACCCAGGTTGAGAACGTTCTCCAGGCTAAGGCTGACGGTCAGAAGCTTTTCCTCGGAATCTACTTCGTTGACCAGATTGAGGCTGGTATCTCCCAGATTGCTGCTGCCATTGAGTCTTACGGTTCTTGGGACGATGTCTACACCGTCTCCATCGGTAACGAGTTGGTCAACAGCGGTTCCGCCACTGTCTCCCAGATTGCTTCTTACGTTTCCACTGGTAGAACTGCTTTGACTGCTGCCGGTTACACTGGTCCAGTTGTCTCTGTTGACACCCACGTTGCCACCATCAACAACCCAGGTTTGTGTGACATCTCCGACTACATTGCCATCAACGCCCACGCTTACTTCGACTACAACACCGAGGCTGCTGACGCTGGTGAGTGGTTGCTCTTGCAGATCCAGAGAGTCTGGTCCGCTTGTGGTGGTGAGAAGTCCGTTTTCGTCACCGAGACCGGTTGGCCACACAAGGGTGACACCTACGGTGTTGCCATTGCTTCTTCTGAGGCTCAGACCGCTGCTATCTCCGCTATCAAGGCTTCTTGTGGTTCTTCCGCTATCTTGTTCACCGCTTACGATGACTTGTGGAAGGCTGATGGCGCCCAGAACTGTGAGAAGTACTGGGGTATCTACGCTTAAGCGTTGACATTATTGTCGCTCCTTTGATACCAATCATTCCCCCTTTTTATAGCTTATCTCCTTTTATCCCTTCTCGGATGTTTGAAGTCTCCATTCGGCATACTTCGTTTATCTTTTTCTTCTTACTACTCCAATTCAATTTGATACCATATCGTTACTTTTAACTACTGTCTTTCAAATGTAAAGCATAGAACATGAAGTCTATAGAAATGCGTGTGTTATTACCGACGGCCTCTATGGTATCCCCCACGGCCACCCCTTCCTCCATTGAACCCACTGCCCTGGTATGCTGTCTCCTGTGCTGGCAATGGTGCTCTTGCCTGTCTGTTCTTGTCGGGAGTTCTGGAGCGTGATCTAGACAACGAGTAGTTCCGTCTTGGTGGTGATCTTGAGTATGCTGGTGATCCTGAGCGATGTCTTGGGGAAGCTGATCTCCCAGCACGTCTAACTGGTGATCTGGAGCCACGACGTGGTGGTGTTCTGGAGTAACTGCGAGATCTAGAGCGGGAGCGAGAGTAGCTTCCGGATCTTGATCTGGAGTATGAGTATGACCGTGACCGTGAGTAAGATCTTGATCTTGAGTAGGAGCGTGAAGGTGATCTTGATCTTGAGAATGAGCGACTGCGTGATCTTCCTCGTTCTCTTTCAGTCTCCATCACCTTCTTCTGTTTCAATCTGTCAAGCGACTCTCTCATGCCTTCTGTCAAAATACCCAGTCCAATGGCTGTGAAGTAGTTGATGGAGAATTGAAGGTGGGCAGAATCGTCCACTGGGAAGAGGCCAGTGATGTAGCGTTGAATGTAGTCTTCCTCAAGCCTCTCCTTCAGCGCCGGAATACCAAGCTCCTCGACCAACTCTTGGAACACAAACTTGATGAAGATACGACCAGCACTTGATGTATCGGCTTCCGTGAGTTGAATGACTTGCAAAGCTTCCCAACCGAGTGCATCGCACGAAAGCATGTGACCCCAGAACTTGGAGATGTTTCTCAATGGATTAGACTCATTTCTGTGGATGTTGGTGTAGTTCTCCTTGAAAGTGGCTGCGAATATATCGGCCCAGTACCGGCTCTGTCCAGCTAGTTTTTCACCTGTGAGACCATAGTACTTGGAATATGTTGGTTCTTGGGAACATGCCTTGACAATCATGTCAGCGACCTTGTCTTGATCCTCTTGTCTGACTTGAAGCTTCAAGATTTTGTGAACGGCTTCGTCTGCTGACATACTTCCCTTCAAAATTAGGTAGATCGTCTTTCGGAAATTCGTCAGGTTTGTTTCTGTCATGTCTTTGATGTTGATTGTGGCTTTTTGAATTTGTTGTGTGTCATCCTCCTGCAGATCCGGATCCTGTCCAACCTCCTCGTGGTCTAGCTCCGCAGCGTCATCGGAACCTTCCTCATATTCATCTTCCTCATCTTCAGCTTCATCATCACTGCCCAAAATCTCGTGTCTGATTTGAGAGTATGCATTCTCATTGGCCTCGTACTCCGGGTCAAATTTGAAGACGTTCAGTCCATCCAGGGCCTTCAACTTGTCATCAAGTCTCACCTTGTGTGTAATCTGCTCTTCCTCCTCGACCAAATCCAGTTCGTCATCAACAGCTTTGAGCTCTTTGAATCCATCTCGGCGAATCTGGAAGAGAACCTCAATCAAATATTGGGTTCTTCGTTCGACCTTGCCCTCTTGAAGAATCTGTCTTAGCTTCTCAAAGACCTGAGATGCGGCATTGCTGCTCACCTCCAATAAGAACTGGCCTGCATTCTTCCATAAACCACAACATATATCAACTGAGTCATCTGTCGGGTTGTTCAACAAAAGGTGAGTGATTTCTAGAATGATGATTTCATGGCAAACTTGTTGGTTGCAGAGATGTGCGAGGAATGTTGTAGAAGAGAGGCAGAGCACCTTGTTGTTTCGTTTGAACGCCTTTCGGAATTGTAGTACCAGTCTGGCAATGAGCAGTTCTCCTATTTGTGGAAGCTTGGAGTTAAGAATTGCAACCAATGCAGCGTACACGCGAGTGAATCCAAGAGCCTGGCTCTGTGCCTTCATGAGTGTCCTCACCAGCAGTCCTTGTCCTCTTGTAAGATTGAGTCTGAACAGCTCCACCACAATCGTCTTGAGATTGCTCTTGTTGGCCTTGTTCACAAGACCGTTGATTTTCTTCTTCAGCTTGTCCCACTCCATTCGTTGCATCTCCTGTGAACCTTTCTGGAAGTTGATCTGTTCAAGAAGGGCTCGAAGCCTTGCCGGGGGCACGTAGGTTCCGCCTGACCGCAACTCCTGAAGGCGCTTGTACTCCTCCTCAGCACTTGTGAGTTTGATTGTCCCTTCGACCATTGTGTAAGAGTGTCTTTAGCTTTCCAGCAGCTGGACGTTTTGTTGATATTCTTCCCATCTTCCGGTGAGGTTGAAGTTGACCGCCATCGCCTTTGTTTACAAACTTTTCGGTGGTGCGGTCCGTACCAACGATTTTAAGTCTCCGGCCCACAAGGCAAACAAAGGAGAGGACCATGAATAAAGCAGCCCCTTGACAAGGAGGAAGTGAAGAACAAACACCCCAAGAACGCACAATATGACACACAAGAGCGCCATCGTTCTGCTTGAAGATATCGACGCCGTCAGATCTTACCTCCCACTGATTGAGCGGGCTGCAACGGAGCTTGTGGAGGACGCCACACTTGATATCCTGTTGCTCCATCACATCACACACCTCAACGTGCTCGATTTTGTCCTGGCACAAACCTACACACTTGCCACTGATGTTCTGAGACGTGTTGGCAAGCCCCAGATTGACGTCAAGATCCTTTTCAACGAGCACTACAAGGAGATCAATGAGCCAGACTGGGACGTTCTTATTCTGGACACGTCAGATGCTGGCTACAATCGCTTCGAGTACCCAGACCATGAGCTCTTGGAGACCATCAACGTCCAGAGATCTGTATCTGAGACCAGGATTACGACATCACATGACACTGATGAAAGTCTTGAATCCATCCATGACGTTTCTGCTGTTGGGGGAACCTTTGACCACTTTCACGACGGACACAAGATTCTTCTCTCTGCTTCAGCATTCCTCACCAAGCACACTTTGATCATTGGAGTCACAGATGAAGAACTGCTCAAGAACAAGAAATACGCTGAGTTCCTCCAAAGCTACGACTACCGAGTTCATGTCGCCACCAAATTTTTGGCTCATATTAAACCAGCACTCAAGCTTGACCCCGTTCCGATCAAGGACGTGTGCGGCCCTACTGCCGTAATCAATGAGATCGATGGGCTGGTTGTCAGTAGGGAGACTGTCAAGGGGGCTGAATTTATCAATAACACCAGACTCGAGAGTGGGATGCATGAGTTGAGAGTTCATGTGATCAATGTCATTGGTGGTGAGGCAGATGATGGCTTCCAAAACAAGCTGAGTAGTACAGAACTCCGGAAGGAAGAGTATGAGCTGGCCCAGAGAGATTCGATCAAGATAGGTACTGATGAATAATTTGATCTCTGTGTATTCTTTCTTTGAACCAACTTGAATCGTATCAAACTGTAGAGCTTACAACTACTAGTTAGTGTACTTAGGTCATGCCTCAACCATGCTTGAATAACTCGAGTCTCGCGGGACTATACATGATGGAATTCTGGCCCCTGAGTTTGAGATTTATATATAGTAGTAGGGGAACATGTACGATAGAAGCATTCAAATGCCACTTGCTCATTACCCCACGGAGATAGGCGGCCAGCGGGACACAGTAACACCCGGACACCAAAGTGCGGGACTGATGTTGATCTTAACCAAGCGTTAGAAGTTCTATGATAGACCGCCTAAATCTTTTAGCATAGAGACCTCTATTATGCTCTAATAATGATGATAGTCGGGATAAATTGTCTAAATTACAAAAAAAAAAATTGATTCGCTCACATTACGCTCAATTTTGAACACAAAATATGGAAACTTGACTACACTTTTCCAAAAAATTTCAAGTTTTGAAATTTTTATTCATACGTATATAGCATGAGATTCATGCTATTTCAGGTTAAATTGTTCATATATCCATTACCTGGTCTTGAATTTGCGTTATTTGCTGAAACGATCCCCAATTTTGGAGGTTACACATATTGCGCCGTGCAACTTATAAGGCTGCAAGCTGCGCGATAGATCATGCATCTGCGACATGATCGCTGCCAAGCTAGCTAGATTCTTCGCATTTCTAGATCTAGCAATTTGCGACGTAGTTCTATGATTCCCGGCAAGTATATATTATGAGTAAGGGCCGATTCACATACACCATTATTCCTAGAAAATACACTATAGCATGAATTGATCTTAAAATCAAACCTCGAAAACAAATTTATGAGAAAACAACAGCCTGTTGATTACTCTCGACATCACCTTCATTTGATAGAAATACCGCCTCCCTGGTGGTTTCCTCCTGTACGACTCGTACGGTCAGCCATATCAAGACACAAGAATGCCGTGTTGGTGGCAGTTTCGTGAGGAATGATAGAATCGTCATCAAGGACAACCGGGGCTCTTCTCTCGGGCTCCCAGAGACAGACTTTCACCTTTGAAAACTCCTTCTCACCGAGACCCATCTTCTTCTGAAGTCTTGCCTTCATTTCAGCAAAGTTCTCACCCGGACGCAACACAAAGATGAATGAGACTCCGTGTCTGTTGCGTGGTTCTCTGTGGAACTGCAAAACTGGAATGAGCGACGGCTTTGGAGATGAGCTCTTTGAGTGCTGGCCAGCATCGCTGGCTGAATCACCATCCATTTCAATCAATTCCTCAGCATCATTAGAGCTCTCGTACTCATCGTGTAGAACCTTGGACTCTTCCGGAAGACAAGCAGCAAAAATTCTCTCTTGATCCTCCATCATAGCCACACTCCCGGTAGGAGGGATGATTGTAGTGAATCTGCTGTCAGTATTTGCCCAAAGCATGATGTTGCTCTTCTCCTCATCAGAGAACCCAATCTTTGCCTGGAGCTTCTCAATGAGATCTGCAGCTGTGCCATGCGAGTTGATCAAAATTTCATGCACCGTATAGTGCAAGTAGCTGGCCTGCAACCAATACACCTTGATGCAAGCCATCATCTCAACCTCCGCCAATGGGACAGTCAGAATTTCGTACTCAAACAATGGAACCAGGTTAGGCCAGTGTGCTCTTGGAATCATGTTAGTGACAAACATGTTGGAGCGCATTGGTGTTCTGTTGCCACTGTAGTTGACAAAGATTCTCAAGTACTGTGGATCTTTCTTGATTCTGGATCCAATTCTCTGTGCAAACTCCTCGTATGGGGCACGAACAGAGACCCACATGTCGAAAGCACCATCAGTACCGTCATCCAGTGAGTCTGGGTCCAAGTTGACAAAGTCATCATCCTTGTTGTGCTCGGTCAGTGGCTTGATATTGACAAGGCGTCTGTACGCCAAGAACTCGTAGAATGCGGATGCAGATTTGTACGACAACAATGAGTCCATTGTCTTGTCTTCATCCTTTGCGACTGACTTCTGAACCGTAATGATATCACCATTTCCAAGCTCAGCCTTGTAGAAAGTACAGCCGGTCTCAATCTTGTCAACGGACTCTGAGCTGAGCTCCTCAAAGATGTCAATGGTGGTATCCTCTGGAATGGCCAATGCATTCTTGATGGCTGGAATCACAGAATCAATCGTATCATCCTCCTTGACAAACACATGCGAGACACCAGTTAACGATTGTTTCTCAACATCAAAGTACTTGACAAACAGCAGGAGCTGGGTAGACTCAATCAAGTTGGAATCCTTGTCAACATCGATCTTCTCAATTGGTTTCAATCCAGCTGGGACATTGGCAAATAACTCCAACTGCGGCTCTTCAACCCAGATACTGAAAACTGAATGCTTCTTGGAGAAGTACTTCTCTGCCATATCCATCATAGTAAGCTCATTAGCTGTCTCAATCACTTGACATGGTCTGAGTGTATGATTGCGTCTGTATGTCATATTCCACAGCTTGACATTCTTAGTGTTGATGCCAGTCTTCTCTTCAATGAGTGGATAGATTTCCTTGAACTTGAGTGTCTTGAGCACCTTGAGTTTGATGGGGAAGACATCCTTCGGATACAGTCCATCTGGTGCCAATGCCTCAACCGGTGCCAAGTCGAAGCCCTGGTACTTTTTGAAAAGCTTTGCTGTGAAAAGGTTGAGCTCGAGGTAAAACTCCTTCTCTTTCTCATCCTTCTGAATTCTGGCCTTCTCGAGAAGTTCGCTGTTGACGGAGTCAACAATGTGCTTGGGAACAATCTCTTCAGTAGTGTCCGTGAGGATGCTCTCTGCCTCAGTTCTCTTGATGTAGACCAACATGTAGGCACTTGTTTGACGACGTATTTCGTAGTTTATCTGCTGTTGTTTGGGTAGGGCCAGAATCTCCCTGTCACTTATGTGAGGTAGACCGAAGTTGGCTTTGAAGACTTCAGACTTAGTAACACTCCAGACTTTGTCATCATCATATCTGTACCATTTGTCACTGGTGTCTGGTCTGATGAGAGTGTAGTAGTGACCATTGTCGATACCACCAGAATGAACGAGAACACCATGAAGATCATAAATGAGTGGTTCAGACTCAATCTCTGTCCCATCTTCGGTCTTCTTTTTCTCCAAGAATGGAGCAAGGTCAATGGAAGCTGGGTATTCATGACGGTCATTGATCTTCATCAACTCACCAGTGTTCCAGTCCAATTCAAATCTCTTAAGTTGGAGGTGCAACACCTTTGGGAATTCTGTGAAGATGACACCCTTCTTTGCATCCTGCAAGCCAAAGTCCGGAGCAGCGTACTTGTTCTCTCCATTCATGAGCTCGATCGAGATGTAGTCCTTGAATGACTCAGTCAAGTTAGCCATGTTCTTGACGTTCAGCTGGACGTCCCAAAAGTCCTCAACTCTGGACGACTCATAGTCAACGTCAACACACTTGATGAAACTCTTCATTTTTCCAACAAAGGTCTCACTGAGCATGTTCTCGACGGCAGTGCCCTTCATACTCGTCTCAAGCTTGTCCATCAAGACTCTGTTCAACTCTTGAACGTCATGCTGTTGGAAAGAGTCTGCAGAGTCCCAACCAAACGACTTGGTCAATCCTGTTGTGTCAACTGCGACCCCTGAGCGTTGCAGTTCATAAAAGATACGTTGGAGCTGTAATGGGACACTGCCATCATCGCCCTCTGTTGGGATCTGGTAGACTGCCTTTCTGAAAGCCTTGGTCCAAAAGTACGACTGGAGGAGGGAGTTGAGGTAGCACGTAGCACCCTGGTTGTAGAAACCGACCATTCCTGTTTCCTTCTTGGAGTCATAATCAATGAAGTTGTGCCAAAGTACACCTGTGGTATCTTTGAGGACCTTGACACATGCGGTGATATTCAAGCCACCCTCAGATAGCAGAGCAGCCATCTTTCTGTTGATTGGCTCATACAGGGCAGCTGCGCTCATGAAGTTGGAAAATCCCCAGTCTGTAGCGTCCTTGCTGAATCTTTGCTGTGATGTGTTGGCAATACAGTTGCGTGGATCCTTTGGGTTTGAAACGATCAAGGTGAACTGAGCACAGACATACCACTTCGGGTCATCTGGAACCATGAGTCCAGTTTCCTCATCCAGGTGCTTCTTTGGAATAGGCTCCAAGTACAAAGCGAGATTGTTATTGGTGTTTCCTCTTGGGAAGAGCAGAATGTTGAAGTCACAGCCTCCAACGGTGAAGACTGGTGAGCGTTCCTTCTCCTCCGCGAGGGCCTTGAAGTCCTTGATTCTCCAGGTGAACGATCCAACCTCAATGATCTCCTCGTCGTCAACTGGAGGGAGGATCTGATCACCTAGACAGCTGAGATCGATGTCAGGTTCTGGAGTGGCCTTGAACTTCTTGACTGTCTCCTGTGTTGGGGTGTCGTTTGTGGTGGCGGGGGAGTCCACGACAGGTCCGTTGCGGTCCAACATGACCGCGTCGTTGTCTGCGTTCAGAGTTTCAGCCATTGATTGAACTGAAGCAGTTGTATGTGGACTGTGTACGTGTCGATTCTCTGTTGGTGTAGTTCTGTGCAATTTCAGTTAGCCCGTTGTGCCTGTTAAAAGGAGTGTGGAAAGCAAGCACACGCGTAAGGAGGACTCACGTGTTGCGTTCTGATAGAATTGAGGCCTGAGAGTATGAGAATGAGTCCCGGCAAGCCTGTGTGTATCCTCTGTTGGTTGTGTGAAGAGGAGAGGAGATCCAGGTGGCGTTGACAAGTGCTTTGCGAGTTGTGCCAGATAAAGGAGCTGAGAGGATTCAGTGCGTTTCTCGTTTCCTAAGAGAAGGATCCTTTCGCGGCGGGAAACGAGTCCGGGGAAAGCGTCTGGCGGGGTTCGAACCGGCGACTGATGGCTACCGGATGACGTCGTTGGTGCTGCCCTGGATGAGGTACGCACATTACATCATAGTTCGGTTAATTCTTCAGAGATCCTGATTCATTAGCAGGTTCATACAATTCATCACTTCTTCTGATCCGTAACTAACACAGCTTTGCGTGTCCACTTGCGCGTGCGGGTGTACGCCGTGATCGTGTCTTGGTACACTGGGTTCTTCCAGTAGTTGTCGTAGTAGACCCATCCATCCTTGCTCTTCTGCTTGCAGAACTCTGTGTCAAGACCCCAGTTCTCCTCCAGCCATTTCCAGTGCTTCGAGTTGAATGGGAACGTGAACTCTTCAGGAGACGAGGTCGCTTGGAGTGCCTCGTTAGTGTGGTTGGATCGCTCGTAAGGGAGAAGCTTGTCGGACCAGCCGACTGCGATCCAACGTCTCTCGTGCTCAAGGATCTGGAATTCAATGATCTTGCCGTTCTTGTTCCCTGGAAGTTTGGAGACGTTGACGATCTTGTAGTTGTTGTGCAGATTCGTGACGTGTGAGCCATAGAAGAAGAAGAACAGCTGACGGATCATCTGTGAACGCCAGAGAATTCTGATTGTAGCTTGGAACCAAACCGAATGGTATGATGCTGTGATGAAGACCAACAAAAACACATATGCGCGTGGTTCAACAAAAAACTTGAGCAAGATGATATGCACTGGCGTTACGATGAAGAGGTAGTTCAAGATCCGGCTTCCACCAAGCTTGATGCCCCTCAGTGGGTCCACCAACGTCTCAAATCTCGTCACCAAGTTCTCCAACTCATCCAACACCTCATCCAACGTGGGAGTTCTGTGGCTCACATCGACATACACTGAGTTGATGTAGTAGTTGAGCGAGCAATACACAACTGCGGCGACAATGACCCACAAGAACAGCATGGTGCGGTAGTAGTAGATGCATGATAGTATAAGAGACCAGTAGAGTCCGTTGAGAATAGGATCTCGACGGTGCCAGGTGAAGAAGTCAAGCGTGCTGTTGCCGAGCACGAATAGCGGGAAAGAGCGGCGGAGTATAGACGCGACCAGCAGACTGGTGGTGCTGAGAGAGTTCGACCGACGCGGGGTTGGTTGTGGTGTGAACTCAGCGTGGAGAACAGTATGTGTGGACATGCTCCCAGTGTCCTTTAGGTGACGCTATGTGGTGGTGGCAACGGTGGCGGCGTTGAAAGAGATGCGACGATGGTCTGTTTGTGGGGTCGAGTTTGTAAGGAGTTGTCTGTGGTGTCCGGGTGTGCAGATCTGTTCAAGTATGCTGTGTCTTATTGTCCACGTAGTACACTATAGAATTGCAGATTAGCTCGAGGTGAGGCACAGGATCCATCCATGGGCTGTACCTGACTCAACAATTCTACCACCTGATGTTGTCTGATAACTTCGGCCCAAGTTATAATGATCTTTAAGGGGTTGGGGCAGGAGGCTGTGCGTAGAAGTGGCGCAGTGTGCTGATGCACCCTACTCAGACTTGGGGGCAAGGGAAGTAATTACATTAGTTTAGGACCCTCAGTAGCAATCCTTGTACCATAAAGTGGGCCCTAGAAATGTGGTAACAGCAGTCCTGTTGCTGAGCTGTCTGTCGCCTCGGCCGCCCCACCAAGTCACGTGGCAAGTTGCGCCGGCCGCGGGCCGGAAGATATGCCGCAGTACAGGACATCTACAAATTACAATCCAATTGAACAGCAAATGAGCGACGACCCGGTCACTGTCTAGCTACCTCGCCTGTGAGCTGCAAGATCTCCCGAAGTCGCCTTATAAATCTTGAGGGTTTCCCACATACTTGCGGCCATCACATACCCAGCAACGAAGGATCATTCAAGCTCTTATGTCAAAGTCCTCGGACATCTCAGTGCAGTTCGACAATGACGTCTATGCCCCCGGTGATACTGTGTCAGGAACAGCGATCCTCAACTTTAGAGAGTCCACGAATGTGAAGGACATTCAAGTCAAGCTGATTGGGACATCTGAAACAACAATTGAGTTCACTGTTGGTAACGACCGGTACATGTCTACCGAGTGCCATCAGCTTGCATTTGATACGCACACTGTCTTCCCTCCGGCTGCTCTTGCGAGAGTGATGACATCAAAAGAGTATACAATTCCAGAAGGTACCTGTGAGTACCCTTTCTCCATCAGACTTCCACTCACGACACTATGTTCAGACGAGAAAGCGAGAGAGGAGACCAACTTCTTCAACTCTGCGCACGAACAGAGGTTTGCATCCCATCCACCACACTACAACTCCCATGACAATCACTTGCATCCTATCCCATTACCACATACGTTCTCCCGGGAGTACTTCTCCCCAAAGATAATGAAGGCCTTTGTTAAGTATAACATCAAAGTTACAGTCCACAAGTCCTCGCTATTCTCCACCAACAGTTACAAGACTTTCCCGTTCCAGCTCCAAACACCATCACCACCACAGTACGATGAGAAGGCTGCGACCATGATGAGCTTCAATGCTTGCACGTCTGACCCAGTCACCATCAAGACACAGAGAGCCGATAACAAGGATAGAGGACGGCTCCATTCCATCTTTTCCCCTCGCCCACGGTTTCCAGTGACGTTCAGGGTCGTTTGCGCTACCCCATCTGAGGTCAAGGTTGGTGAAGTGTTCAAACCAGTGGTGTTCATTGTATCGGACACGCCGCCATCGAGCTTCATGGACTACACAGACAAGATCGATGAAAAAGCTAATCGTGAGCTATACCAACAGAAGCCAGGTCAAACGATTCTGCACACCTGGGGTAATGGTGTTGGTATACTTTTCTTACAAAAATCCACTCTGAAGGTGTTTGCGACCACAGAGATCAATGCTGGAGGATTACATGGTGTTGGTCAATCGAATTCTGATGAGACGGCTGTCCGTTCGGAGAAGTGTCGAATCATTGACCTTGTGGGTCTTCGACCGATTGGGGAATTCGGGCTGCCGTGGCTAAATGATTCATGTAAGGAGGTGTATGCTATGGAGATCTCAGAGTGCTTTTCAAAATGTACCGTGCCCGCTCTTGAGATGGAGCTCAGTGTTTGCAATGTTACCTACAGGAACAAGATCAGCTTGGACATGAAGTTTTCACCCAAGGAGAACACAATGTGGCCATCGCATGTTTGCTGTGTGGATGACCTCAAGATTCGTTGACCGAGTCATACGGCCTCATAGACACCCTTACAGGATCAAACTATAGTGGGAATCGATACTTCACCATCTGCACAGTGTATATATGACGGTCCGGTCTTGAGATATACACTAGTAGCTAGCGAATACTGATCATGAGTCGTCGAAGTTCGTAGTTGAGACCAGGGATCTACAAGCACGACGTCGACGCGGCGAAATTATATACCACTTTGAATAACCTAGTGCTGATCCTTTGGAGGTGGTACGCGGGCTATGGGTGTAAAGTTAAGAGGTATAAGTGGTGTATTACTATAACAATGGACAGTCATGCAAGGCTAACAGGTGGAGGAAACATGCAAGGAGACTATAACCATCTGACTGTTCCCTCAGCTAGATCAAACTCCTCTCCTCGCCATCAAACTCCAAGAGATATCGGAGAACATCTCTTTTCTTCACAGAGCGACACCAGCCATGGAGTCAAGACACCCATCAGTGAGTCGTCTCCTCACGGAATGACAACCATGAGTGATTCTCCTCACAAGAGGAATCTCGACCGCTTCAGGCTTTCATGTTCCCCATGCTCCTTACCACACAACAGTAGTTCCGGCGTATACCATAAAGTAGGCCGTAGGGTCTAAGACTTGTGGTATCAGCTGTCCTGATGCTTGACCAGCTCAGCCAAGTCACGGGGCAAGCTGAGCGGCGGCGCGCCTGAGCTGGAAGATGTGCCATAGGGCCGATCAACACGGCTGTAGTAGGACATCTACAATCCAATTCAACAGCAACTCAGTGACCTGTGAGCCGCAAGACCTCCCGAAGGTGCCTTATATATCTGCTGGGGTTCCCATATTTACTTCTGGTCATCACATACCCAACACCCAACGAAGGATAATAATCATTCAAGCTCCTATGTCAAAGTCCTCGGACATCTCAGTGCAGTTCGACAATGACGTTTATGCCCCCGGTGATACGGTGTCAGGAACAGCGTACCTCAAATTCAGAAAGTCTACAAGCGTGAAGGATATCCAGGTCAAGCTGATGGGGACATCTAGATCAACGATTGAGTTCAGTGATATTAAACTCCAGTACATGGTTACTGATCAGTGCTATCAACTTCCATTTGTTGAAGACCAGCGCACGGCTATTGAGTGCCATCAACTCGCATTTGATACGCACACTGTCTTCCCTCCGGCTGCTCTTGCGACAGTGATGACATCTAAAGAGTATACAATTCCAGAAGGTTCCTGTGTGTACCCTTTCTCCATCAAACTTCCACATACGGCGCTATGCTCAGACGAGAAAGCGAGAAAGAAGACCAACTTCTTCAACTCTGCGCACGAACGGAGGTTTGCATCCCATCCACCACAGTACAATACCCGTGACAAACACTTGAGTCCTTTCCCCTTACCACATACTTTCTCCCGGGAGTACTCCGCCCCAAAGAAAATGAAGGCCCTTGTTGAGTATAACATCAAAGTTACTGTCCACAAGACCTCGCTATTCTCCTCCAACAGTGACAAGACTTTCCCGTTCCAGCTCCAGCCACCATCACCACCACAGTACGATGAGAAGACTGCGACCAGGATGAGCTTCAAAGCTTGCATATCTGACCCAGTCACCATCAAGACCCAGAGAGCGGATAGCAAGAAAAGAGGACGGCTCCATTCCATCTTTTCTCCTCGCCCACGGTTTCCAGTAACTTTCAGGGTCGTTTGCGCTGTCCCATCACAGGTCAAGGCTGGTGAAGTGATCAAGCCAGTGGTGTTCATCGTATCGAACATGCCACCATCGAGCTTTATGGACTATTCAGACATTGAGACCGACGAAAAAGCTAATCATGAGCTATACCAACAGAAGCCAAGCCAAACGATTCTGCACACCCGGAGTAATGGTGTTGGTATAGTTTTCTTACAAGAGTCCACTCTGAAGATGTTTGGCACCACAGAGATCAAAGCTGGAAGGTTGCATGCTGTTGGTCAATTGCGTTCTGATGAGACGGTTGTCCGTTGGGGCAAGTGTCGAATCATTGACCTTGTTGGTCTTCGGCCGATTGGAGAGTTCGGGTTGCCATGGCTAAATGATTCATGTAAGGAGGTGTATGCTATGGAGATCTCAGAGTGCTTTCCAAAATGTGCCGTTCCCGCTCTTGAGATGGAGTTCAGTGTTTGCAATGTTACCTACAGGAACAAGATCAGCTTGGACATGAAGTTTTCACCCAAGGAGAACACAATGTGGCCATCGCATGTTTGCTGTGTGGATGACGTCAAGATTCGTTGACCGAGTCATACAGGCTTATATCTTCCCTAAAATGATCAAACTATAGCGAGATCGGAGAATCGATACTCCACCATCTACACAGACGTACATGATTTCGAAATACACACTAGCGTATACTGAGTCTTTGTGGCGATCAGCATTCGGTTAGCAGCTTAATCTTTGAGCAAGGACTATACCCTAGAGGCCCCCTTTCAACTTCAACCAAGATGTGCTTTTCAGGACATACGTGCAGCTGTCGTTGACATTTTGCCTAGCTTTGAGTAACACTAGTTCATCGTCGACGCGATTTGGATTGAAGCTTGCGTGGAAGCACTGTCATGGGCGGATGAAGAGCTCTCTCTACCCCAGGGGTGAATATTCCAAAGATCATTGACGTCGTATCATCATATATAGCTGGGTCCAGTACACCTATGGTTAATGGTGAGAGGACTCTATAGGAGCAAAAAAATTAGGGCGCCGGTCGTTTGGCTAAGTGTACTATGCTTAAGTGGTGTGCTGTGGGTGCATATTTCCTTTTTCAACAAGTTTAACCATCCTCGGGAATCGAACCCGGAGCTCCTGGGTCAGTTTTTGGTTAGTGGAGTCCCACAACAAAGTTCTATCCAGAGAACTCTCCAAGCACTTTTTTCCACTTAGCCAAACGACCGCGCCAGCCAATGTATATTTCTGCGACCCCTGCATATGAACCCTACAGTCATCTGCACATCCACAAAAATGTGTGGCGCGTACCAAGCCACTAAAATGCGTTTGCTTATGGACCGCAGACCTGACCAGTGACCAGTGACGACGGATCACAAATACATTTTGACTAGAACAAGTTCATCTAATTTTAGCAAGAGAAGGCTGACACGCAGTGGTGGGAAAACAGCTCTCTGACCATTTGTGTATGATCGGAGTGGGTCCAACTCGGTCCCATCTTCGACTCAGGCCGCGCGTCTAGTCTGTAAAACAACTTTGACGGTTGCTATAGTGATCTGCAAGGGAAGAACCTAGCGCATCGAAACGACAGCATTGCGTGACACAGCGTGACGCACAAACTCATAGGGACTTGAAAACCACATCGAGCTGTCGTGATCGTGTTAAAGTGGCGGAACCCTAGCTCTATGTTGCAGACAAGCCTTCAGATCAGGGGTTGTATATTCAGAACACTCAAGAGAAATGTTAAGAGCCAGGAAACAACCTCGGGCGTGGTGTTGAGGTCATGACTTCGTCCAGAAATCCTATGATGCATCCATTATATAGCGCGAGTTATACCGGATCATTAAGCAGAAACAACTAGCTCAGGGCACAAACTGCTGACAGTAATATTAGCGACTAAGCAACTTTGAGCAACTTACTTAAGGGCATTTTCATACCAATGGGGATGTATGTTGCTCCTTCCGAGCGAAATTGCAATTGCTGATCGGCACAGAAGCTGATAGCCGCGCTACTCACCATTCGAGCTCAAGGGGGTTTCAGGATCAGCAGAGAAGCACACAGAACTCAACTATATATAAAGGAAGCTTTAGCTCCTCGACATAAACCATCGGAATTGTTTGGGCATGAGTTGTACGAAATGACTGCTTCATCATCCACCTCACCTGCTGACGTACCAGCGCCTGTCACTTCTACTGAGCCGAAGGACGTTTCGGCGACGAACTCAACGGTCCCAGAGTCCACTGTTTTCAACGGGGCATCATGTGCTGCCCTGGCCGTTTTGCTTGCTCTTTACTCTGTCTTTTGGTTTATCTTTGTGAAAAGCATGTCTGGTAACGAGGGAAGCTTCATGAGAAGTGTCTTCGAGAGTATCACTTACTTCGGGTACTATGCTTCAGTGTGGCTTTCCATCATGTGCTCCTTTGCTTTGGGAGGTTTTGCTATTGTTGCACTCGTCTTGTTTGCTCCAATGAAGGACACTGAGAGTAAGAAGCATAAGGCCTCCATTGACGCTGTCGGTCGTGCCGCTGGTGGCTGTTTCGGTTGCATGATCATCCTCATGGCAAATGCTTTCGCCTGTGAGGTGCTTAACTCGTTCTTCAAAGTCACCGAATGATCTCGTTCGTTTTATATGCGTCAGGCACGCCGTTGAAAACACATTCTACTACTAAGATTAATTTCCATATTGCCTTTATCTACATCACTGTCATACACTTATAGTCTTTCGAAGATCAGTTCATAGCACAATTCAAATCTTCAGGCCGTGCTTGTGTGCATCCTGGCGCTCCTGCCACACAGTCTTACCACTACAGCTGCACACCTGCTTGTCATTCTCCCAGACCCCAGCACTTCTGGCAATGACACCAGCCAATGCTTCATTCAACTGAGAGCCCTCCTTCTCCATAACGAACGAACGACCGATGAGCTCATGAATAGGGAAGTCTGCACTCTGGAAACTCTGACCGGCAGAGGTCTCATCCACAGTAATTGGACTAAAGTTGAAGATGCTCTTGCCCGTGCTCAGTGCACCGTTGGAGATGTTACCTGACGTGCGGAAACTTGGCTTGTAGAGACCTGGTGCGACACCGTTCAAAGTTATATCCACCAAGAGTCTTGAATCATTGGTAGCGACGATTCTGGCAAGACCCTTGACTGGCTCAGAAGAGTCCTTGCTGTCAAAGCTCTCAAGGATGGAGACAGCAGCACTGTTTGGCTTCCCTGTTCCCCTGATGATGGCCTCTCTGCCCGTGTCCTGAATCGCTTTGATGATCTGGGAAGGTGGTGCGATACCCTCAACGGCCACACGCTGCTGAGCGAGGTCAATGTCAAACTTCTCAAGACCTGGAACCTCAGCAAGGGCAGACTTGACACTGTTGACACAGCTTTCACAGGTCATTTCGACATTGTAGACGGTCTGTTCAAGGGGCATTAGTAATCCTGGCATCGTTGATATTGTTTGTTTGGAGCTGGAAGAGGAGGAGGGCACATACTTCGAAGGACATTTCTAGCAGAGATTCAGATTTATAACAAGACACCCGATTTGATGCTGAGTAATTTGCTCAGAAGGTACCTGGCTGGTTAAGTGGAGTGGTGCATGTGGCTCATTGTTGGCCATGACGAATCGGACGAGGATTGAGGAAATAGCTCGTACTGAGAGATACGCCGACACGCGCGTAATTTTCAGACCTACGCATCGTGAGCTACAATCAAGATAACCCCAAAGGTTCCTTTAAACGTCATACAACGGGCTCTAAGTTATGAAAGACCAGAGATACGCTTCATGTAAATGTAGCAGCATCCGGCAAAGAGGAACATTCCCAGAGCGATACCATAGAACCAGATCAGCCCGTCATGCTCCTGGCCAGGCACGATCACATTCATACCCCACATACCTGTGATGATGTTCATTGGCAGCACAAGGGTACCGAGAATGGAAATCTTACCGAGAACATCGTTGGTATCGTTGTTGACCCTTGTCATATCGATATTGATCTGGGCGAGGTAGTTGGAGTGTGAACGGGCAAGCAACTTCTCATAGTGGTTCAAGGACTGCACCATCGTCACGATATGGTCCTGGATATCTCCAAGATACATACCAATCTCAGATCTTGGAGCCACTTCCCACTGCTCGTTACATCTCTTGGCGAATCCCTTAATGACATCAACTTTGGAACCAAGCAATCTCAAGAGAGACATGACTCTCTTTCTCGACTCACCGATTCTCTTCAACAGGTCACCTTTCTTCTTCCATTCAATGACGTTAGAAGCAGTGGATCTTGTAGAGGCAGAGCTGACACTCTTGACGGATCTGCCATCCACCATACTCCCCTTCCGTTTGTTGAGTGAACGTTGGGACAACGACTCAAACTCATCTTCTGAATCACTCGACTCTTCGGAATCGGAGTCGTTCCCGGGGTGCATCCTTAGAATCGCATCTTCAATGTCATTGACTTCATCCTCAATACTCTCAATCATCGGGCCAAATGCATCGGTGATGTCGTCAATCAAGGCATATGCAATCCAATCAGCACTGACAGTCAAGTACTCTCTGAGCAATCTGGCTCTTCTGCGGACATTGACTGGGTGTGGAGTTGGTGCAAAGTGGAACGTCAGGACAGCGTGGCGGAACACAATGATGTACACGTTCAGTGGCTCCAGCTCATCATTCTTTGGCATGTGCTTCTCTCCGGACTTGCGCTGGTACTTCTCACGTTCAACCTGTCTGCGACGTCTGCGAGCAGATGACGACTCCGACATGAAAGAAGAGGACGACTTGTTGGACTGGTCATGTTGCCCACCAAACACACGGTTCCACAGGGTCTGCTTGATGGAACTGGCATCATCCTGGGCCTGTGACTTCTTGCGGTTCTTCTTCATCCGCTCTTGCACAATGTCAAAGGAACGGAAACATACAAAGTAGTACTCCTTGAAGAGCTCAACTTTCTCACGGGTCTCACCAAGGAAAATATCCTCAGTGGTCAACGGATGGATCTGGAAAGCCTTACCGAGGACCTTCATTTCTTCTTCTGTTGGGTTCAAAACATCGAGCCAGAATGGAGAGACTTCATCGTCAAGAGAAGATGCCTTAGTCTCGGAAAGAGTAGGTGTGAAGTCCCTGATTGGAGTACCAGAAGAGGCACTCTGTGGAACTTGAGAAGAGGCTTGACCTGGGACATTGAGGGTAGATGCATGTTGCTGTTGCTGAACCAGTGCTTGCTTGGTGTACTCCTTGCAGTCAAACAAGTCAGAGAATGTCTGGCCTGGTTGGAGAAGACCCGAGATGGTTGGGGAATGCACAGTTGAGTCGAGGTCCTCTCTAAAGTAAGTGAATCTGAAGTGCTCTGGATTGTTGTTCACAATGTGTGGTGGATAGTTGATGGTCTTCAAGAAGTCAGAGTTGTTCACTTTGTGCTTATTTGCCTTGTCAAATGGGTTGATCTTTGGTGGTCTGAGTCTGCCGTTCAGGGTCTCAGTCTCATTGATCTTCTTGTTGAACAACTGCTGAGACAAGGCCGGAGGCTGCGACAGCGATGCAGATGTGTCAACCTTTGTGACAATAGGATGTGAGAAGCCAACTTGTGCTTCTCGAGTGTTGATGGAGGTGGTGTCTGACGCCTGGTCAAATTTCAAGTTTGCGGCGTGAGTCTCGTGGTTTGCCTCCTCTTGAAGTCTCTCAGTTTCTTCCTTGTAAAATTCCACCAAAACAGCCAGATCTGGCCAGTTCTTTGCACCTTGGATATCATCGAGAACATCCAGTGGGAAGCACACGTCATCCAATGAGCTTGTATCAGAGTTCCTTCTAGTGCTTGGCTTCGAGTCGAGCTCACTGTCGTCATTATCATGGGCATGGGCTTCACGGCGCTCATTTTCACGGACAAATGCTTCAATATCAATGCGAGTTTCACCTGGGTGTCTTGATGTTGAACCATATTGTGAATGTTGCTGCTGTTGAGGTTGCCCCTGGAGGAGTGATTGTCTCTGAACCCAACGTTCTGCAAAGCTTGGACTAGAGTTCTGCGCCAGCACCGGGGTGTCACCACTGGACGAGAGTCTTCTGACAGAGCCACGTCTGGTGGATGAAAGTCCACGCGGGTCATAGCTTCTCAGGTCACGGAAACCACCGGTAGATGAGATGGAGTTGGCCTTCGATGACTCGAGGTCATCATCGTGTGCAAATGCGGCATGTGTGTCATGTGAGAAGACGGCACCAGGGACCAATGGTGTGTTGACGATAGGAATACCACGCTGAGAGCCAGAAGAGTGTGAGAATGAGGGTCTTGTGAAGGTGTTCCGACGCCGCTGCGGTGGCGAGTTGGCAGACTGAGAAGTGCGTGAGCCCTGGCGTGCGCGTGCAGAGTCCCGAGGCTGGCCAGAGAACTCGCTCAGAGGGTCCTCCGGGAGAAGAGGGTCTGTGTCTCTGTCTCTGCTCATCGGATTAATGGTCGGGAGAGTAGTTGTATCGAGCGAGTGAGTGTGTTAGTGGTTGGTGAGCTCCTGCTTGACGTGGAGAGTGATGCACTTGTTGCTTTTGTCCGGTGATCTTATCCGCGCCTTGACACCCAGCTCTCAGACGACGCGGCGTTTTTCAATTGTCGCCGGTTCGAGTCTGAGGCAGAGCTTTTAATTTACTATTTAGGGAGGTCTACGTGATTTGCGCCAAAACAACGCTCTAAAGCTCGTCGATTTCACTCTTCGTCATCTGACACAACAAAGTCGTCCTTCTTGGCCTTCTTGGACTTCTTCGGAGTTTCCAGAGTTCCACTGAGCGCTGTTACGGCACCCTCCAGTGCTTCTCTGTGCTCCAGTAGTGCCTTCCACTGCTCCTCTGTCAGCGAAATACCCTTCTTTCCAGGCTTCAGCTCACCTTTGTCCGTCTCCCAGTACTCACGGATGTCCACAAGTACCATGTTCTTGAACTTACGGACCGTGACTCGCTTCTTCTTGCCGAGCTGTGATTGTGGTTAGTTCGTGATGGCGGAGAAGCAGATCTAGACACTCACATCGACAAAGACCTCGCCGCTCTCGTTCTTTTGTACTTTGGATTCAGGAGCAACCGAGTCCTCCTCTTCACTTCTCTCGCGTTTTGGAGCCATTCTGTGACGGGCTGTTGTAGTTGTAGTTGTGGATCAATGAGCCAGAACTGTGCTGTGGCGTAGCTTCTTTCGAGACCTCGAAATCCATGAGCCACTACTACACGTTCGTCTCACCACCAGCCCAAGAACCACCTGAAGCACCAACAGGACCATCCAGCCACACATCCACCATGTCTCTCAAGCCAATTGGACCATTTGGAAGCCCTGTCACTGGTCGTATCGAAGACCTTCCGGACCTTTTGCTCGGAGGCGCTGTCTTCAACCAGCAATTCAACGACAACCCAGAACAGCTCCCAGTGGAAGACATCATTCGTATCGGCTTCACACACGGTATCAGAGCCATTGACACATCGCCATACTACGGTCCGTCTGAGATCATTCTCGGCGATGCTCTCAAGAAGCTCAAGGATGAGTTCCCAAGAAACACCTACTACATAGTCACCAAGTGTGGCCGTCTCCAGCTCGATGACTTTGACTACTCACCAGAGTGGATCAGAAAGAGTGTTCTCAGATCATTGGAGAGACTCGGAACGACATACCTGGACTTGGTTTATCTCCATGACATCGAGTTTGTGGAGGAATCTGAGATTCTTGGTGCTCTTGCTGAGCTCAAGAAGCTCAAGGAAGAGGGATTCATCAAGAACTTTGGTGCAAGTGGATATCCAGTCGACTTCCTCTACCACATTGCAAAAAAGGCTGTTTCCACACCATATGTTGGCCCATTGGATGCTGTGCTCTCATACTCGAACTTCAACCTTCAGAACGAGGTTCTCGGCGAGTACATCACAAAGTTTTACAAGGACTGTCAGCTCAAGCGTCTTCTCAATGCATCGATCCTTTCCATGTCTCTGCTCAGATCGGGACCAACCCATGACTTCCACCCAGCTCCAAAAGAACTGAGGGACGCGTGTCAAGTGGTGTCCAAGTTGACAGCTGGTGAAGGCGTCGAACTTGCTGATCTTGCTACGAGATTCGCCATCAGAGAGTTCCTGCCACATGGTCCTGTTGTTCTCGGTGTCTCCAATGTGAAGGAGCTCAAAAATGCCATTGAACAGTACTGGAACGTCAAGGACAAGACTATCGATGATACTGAGCTCATCGCTAAGGTCAAAACTGCATTGGGTGAGCACCACAACGAAGTCTGGGGATCGGGTATCCCACACAAGATCGAGTAGAGTTGCAGGTCTATGTCAGATTATAGAAATTGATAGCTGTTTATTTGTAGAAGGTACCCAGGGGATCAGTCCTTCTTCTTATCGCTAACTACCTGACCAGCGTTAGCTCTGTCAGCCAGCTCATCATAGCTTCTTTCCAAGCCCTTCTTCTGCTTCTCCAAAGCATCAACGTCCTTCTCCTTCTTGGCCAATTGTGCCTTCAACTCTTGGACTCTAGCCTCGACCTTCTTTGGGTCCTTCATAGCAATGCTCAACTCCTCGTACTTGATCAATCTCTTGATGATGTTGAACACGGTTGGGATAGCCACGCCAAAGAACATGACAGCACCACTGATGTAGACGTTTCTCTGTGCGTAGAAGATTCGAGCCATGACATCAGTGCTGTGCTTGAATGTGGACTTGTACTGCATTGGGTCGTACGTGTCGCTTGTCTTGAGCTTCCACATCGACTTGAGTGCATCGATGAACAACAGCGTGACAAACAGCCCAACGACTCCGGCAACAGTACGCACTTCACGGTTCTCGTACAGCTTCGTGTAGAGCTTGAAAGACGACTTCCTCAGTCTCAGTGGGAGGGGGAGCACGAGGAGGCCCATGAGTGCCATCTCCGTGGTCAAAGTGGCAAAGAGCTGTGACGTCGTGTTAGTAAACGCTAGAAGGACCAGGGGAAAGAGGTGAGCGACGTACCAATGACATAAGAATACCCATTGTGTCTGATTTGGCTGATTATCTGAATGAAGAGCGTTGTCTGACTGAACAAACTCTGGTGAAAGTCTTGCGATGTGTCAAGATGGAGATGAAATTTCGGCAACGCGAACCGAGCTTAGCCCCGAACCCCATAGCCCTCTGGATCATGGCAGGCACAGGCCAGAACACTACAAACAATCGATATTATGCGTTTATCATTATGGATTAAAAAGTTCACAGGCCGTGGTAGAGCTTGTTGACGAACACAAGACATGACACAAACGCAACAGAACCACCAACAAGGCCAACAACGGACGAGATCGCCAAGTTCTGCAACACAAACAAGTGGTAGGAAGCAGCGTCACCGAAGTTCCACTTGGTCAAGTAGAATGAGTAAAGGAACGTGTACACGCCCACAGAGGACCCACTGAGGAAGGAGAACCACGTCCACTTCCAGTTACCGACACTCAGGCCAAAGTACATGTTCAGCACTGAGATGCTTGACACGAGCACAACAAGAAGCACAGCAGAGAGTGTGAGTGTTGTGCCAGCGAAGAAGTGGTTGTACCACAGCGAGATGTAGATCGAGGACAATGGGACGAGGATCACTCCGAATGGGAAGAGACCTGTGATGATCATGTTAGGCACTGTTCTGAATGTGAGTGGCAGTTCTGGGATCTGCTTAGCGATCTCGGATGTGGCCCTGCTCTGCGGCTTGAGGAACTTGAGAGCGGCAATGAATGTGACAAGTGTAACCACGATGTAAAGGAATGAAACCTGGTGGAAGCTCTCGAGGCAGATGTGTAGTGGAGAGCCAGCGGACTCATGAATGGCGTTGTAGTAGTTGATGAATGGGTACAACACGGAAGGAACGGCAAGCGAATTGATAAGAAGGGAGGAGAGGAGAGACTTCTTTGTGACATCAGCATAACCAAAGAGCTTGAACAAGTAACAGTACAACAAAGAGTACACTGGGAGCGTGACGAAGAAGTTGACCAGGATCGAGTACTCGAGCTCGTTGTTGATACCGTGGATGTTCAAAGTACCGGTTGCGTAGTGAGCGATGACACTGAATGCAGTCAATGTCAGCTGTGTACCGAGAGCAACGAAGAAGTAGAGAAGTGTGCTGAACTCTGGTCTTCTGAAGACGTCATGGACAAGGGATGGCCACGAGAACTCGGAGTCATCGATCAAGTCATCAGCAGCGAAATCCTCAGTAAGCTCATCGCTATCACTGATGGTTTTCAACTTGGTCTTCTGGATCACGTTGACTTTCTCTGTTGTCAAAGCCTTGGAGAGAGTCATGTAGGTGTATCCACCAACAATCACAGTGAGCAAGAAGAACATGATGGTGATTGAACGGGAAACAATCGGCTTCACAATGTCGTTGTGATAGAGCTCCCATGTCTGCTTCCATGTCTTGTCCACATGAACCTCCTTCCACATAACGTCGTACGTCATTCTGTTGCCGTTGTATGCGTAATCGTCGTAGCGAAGCATCAAAGGTGGGGTCAGATGGCAAGCAAGTGGCACCTGTGGGATTCTGGTCAGGGACTGCGTGGAGACGGTAGCATAAAGGATCTCAAAGTCCTTTCCAGAAGTTCTGTAGTACACGGCAAACTGGAAGTGGTTGAAGAGATGTGGAATCTTGTCCATGTCGAGGTACCCCATTGGGACTCCGAGGTCGACATAGTACTTCTTGGTCTCAAAGTCGTAGAGCTCGTGACCAACTGGGATGTCCTCGATGAAGAAGTTGAGCTTGTAGTTTCTCTTGATGAGCGTGTTGATTAGGGTGACGTTGATCTTGTTGTAGTTTCTGTCACAGAGGTGGGCACACTTAGCATCAGTGTTGAGGAAGGAAGTGTTGAATGGTGCGTTCTTAAAGTTGTTGTTGAAGAATGGATCCGTTATCAGCACGTCAGAATCCTGGCCCTCGTATTGCTCCTTTGGTTGGCATGTGTCCAGTGTCTCGTGGTAATAGTCTACTGGATACAGGTAGAGCTTGTTATCAAAAGAGCCTCCACCGGGAGTGAGCGGCTTGACGGAGAACCTGACGGCTTCACGCTCGTGGAAGGTCCTCGATGCGCTCGCCAGTTGTGACAGGGCTATGAGTGATGTCGACAGGGATGTCAGAAGGAATGTGGACTTCATGATGTAAACACTTGACGTGTCGTTTGTTGTTCTTTACGCAGATTGGAAGAGATGGAGGAAGTACAGGGTCTTGCAACGTTTAAATTTGTTCTTTCGTGGTATGATGACGTGCAAGGGGTAAAAGAGCGTACCTTGTCAGTGATCGAAGTGACAAAGGAACAGCGTAGCAGTCTTCGGAAATGAATGGAGGTGAGGATTGGAAGTGAGAATAGGAGGTCGTGTGAGTATTATGAGCCCGATTTTTTCCAATGACCAGGTGAATCGGGTTCGGTATCCTTCGCGATGTCCTATGGACAAGAGCTGCCCAATGTGAAGCCCCATGCCTGGCTGTGCACCACCTCGCATGAGACAGACTCTGCCAACAAAAAATACTGGGGAGTGCGGCCCCTTACCTCTTGATACTCTGAAGAACAAGGGTATCAAAGTTCTTGGGGTTGACCGCTGCTTGTTAAACTCTTTCATGGGCATCAGCACCGGCAACCCAAGTCAGATGCCGAGCGCTCAGTGAGCTTCAATTGTGAGAGCTTGCTGAGACGTGGGCGTTGTCCACGGGATTTGGCAATTCACAAGCCGCCGTCTGCCGGCTGGTAGGGCGTTAATCTTTTCTTTTTGGACCCTTGTCCCTATTTTTCACAGGCCGGAAGCCCTGTTTCGAGGAATGCCGGTTTTGTCCCGTTTGCCGATTCCCCGTTGCGGTATTTGGCGAAAATATTTGTCCATTTGTCCCGCGTTCAGTTTAGAGATTGCGAGATCATCGGTCGCTCTGCCAGCCGTCGTCTGGGCCTGATCGGATCTCTCGTTGTGATCTCGTGTTTCAACCCCTAGGCCCGCTATGCGAAGACACAAAGACACACATACCACCTATGCTGGGACAATTAGGGACTAGCGAGGTACATGATTACGTGAATTTCGTGGACAGAGCTTCACCCAATGCCCGGTTGTGATGCGAGATGCGAGGTCAATCGATCGCGGTCTACAAGGTGTTCCACGATACAGGATATAGGGGTGGAAAGGCTGTAAAAAGCTTAAGTTCTGATTGAACAGGCAGCCTCTGACCTCTGTCCAAACAGTCATGCATTCAGGGACCCTAGGCCCTAGGCCCCTTTCGGCAGGGACAGACCATATCAGGAATCAACGACCGCGTAAGCTGCCGGTTGAATGCCGGCTGAATTGATTTTAGTATGAGGGTTCACGATACAGAACCCAGGCTTCGAACTGTGCCGTTCATAGGTCCAACGGTCTAACTAGTACTAGATCCTAACTCC
The DNA here is from genome assembly GCA_030563065.1 of Petasospora veronae. Lineage (NCBI taxonomy): Eukaryota > Fungi > Ascomycota > Saccharomycetes > Phaffomycetales > Wickerhamomycetaceae > Petasospora > Petasospora veronae. The sequence goes on along the minus strand of JAKUBA010000032.1, from coordinate 34,374 downwards.
TAACTCCTGACTCCTGACACAGATGATATACGGGAGCAAGATACAAGATGTCTGTCGAAGTGATTTTTGAGGATGACTAATTAGGTTGTGCAAGGAGCGGAGTATAGTCCCAGTTCAGAAGACTGTACCGTCGCTATACAAGTCGATTGGTGGTCCGCTGGTAGCTGGTCTCAACTTTGCAGCGATCTCACGGCCAGATTTCCAGCTTCCCGCCTCAATCAACTGTGGGAGGCTCAACTCATAGCCGATCTTCTTGTTGATCAATGGAAGGAGGTAGTCCAAGAATCCAATCGTCAATGCTCTCCATTCCACAATCACACCGTCCTCAGGGGTGAAACTTGGAATCTCTGGTGTTGTTGAGCCGACTTCCTTGGACAATGCAAGACCCTGCTCCAAGTACTCTGGCTTGAGTGTGATGACTTTGAAATCATAGATCAATCCACCGTTTCTGTACTCCGGCAAACCGGTCTGCAGGGCCTCATTTGTCACTGTGAACTTGTAACCGTATCCCTTCAAAGGCACCAGCAATGAGTAGCACAACCACTGTGTGAGCTTGTGGAAGGGAACAATGGTGTCAATGAATTCCGTTGCGCCTACCTTGGTGGTTGTAGACAATGGCCAGGCATCACCGAGTGAAACGCCCTCAATGGAAGTACGCCCCTTCGGCCAAATCGATGTGAATCCCTCCATGAGAGTGTCCCAGAGAAGTGTCAAGTCAATTGTGCCATTGGTGGCCTTGGTGTGGAGGTAGTCGATCATGTTACCTGGTCTGCCGTCCTTGCCAAAGATGACTGTGTTGGAAGCAAGGGCCTTACCCAAATTCTGGAGAAGTGCGAGTCTTCCATCAGTACCAGCCAATGGGTTAGTCTCGGAGATCTGGAAAGACTTGATCAAGTCCTCCTTGGTGTATGCAATGAGTTTGGATGCGTTGACCTTGTGCGGATCCTCGGAGTCTTCACTGAGATCGCCATCCTTGAACATGTCAATCGAGACAATGGCCAAACCCTCGGATCTGTTGAACACGGCAGTGGTACCAGCCTCTGTGTACTTCCACTCGTTACCGGCACCTGCGTCAATCAAGACACTGAACACGAACAAGTCGATGAGCTTCTTACCAATCTCGATCTCATCGATACCCTTGGAGCGCCACTCTGCAATCAGACCCTCAACACGTGGCACGTTGCCAGCGTTCAGATGACCCCATCTGCCATGTGGTGGGATGGTCCCGTACTTACCAGCAAAGTCTCTCTCAATGACAGAGGATACGAAACCAACAACATCATCCAGCTTGGTGAGGTCGACGTTGAAGTAGTCCAAGTTGTTCTCGAGGGCAAGCTTGAAGATAGGGCCTGTTCTCTCACGAACGGATGGGATTTGGAGGAGCTTTTTCGCCAATTCAGCGGTGGTGGACATAGTATCAAAGGAGTCTTATGGTCTCGGTATCGTTGACAAGATGATGGACGAGCGAACTGGGCGTGCGATGCACTTTATAATCCGATCTAGAAGGCCCGGCGTACTTTGGGGCGCTGATTGTGCTCACAACAATAACGATTTCTGCTTATCGCCGTCGGAGAGCCTGCGGGGTTCTCGATCGATATGTACGCACGTGACTTCTTACGGACTAATGTGGCGCATACCAGCTTTCAAAAACATCCGCACACCAAGGACTCTGAAAAAGTTCTTCTTTGCGCGGTGAAAAATTTGTGTGCTTCACGACAACACTCTCGTTTGAAGAGACCAACCAACTTTCAAGAAGTAAAAGGTAATCATCAACAATGTCTGAAATCAAGAAGGATCAGGAGCCACAGGCTCAGGTGCACAAGATCAGAATCACTTTGGTCTCCACCAAGGTTAAGCAGTTGGAGAAGGTTTCTGCCAACATCATCCAGAACGCTGAGCAGCACAACTTGGTCAAGAAGGGTCCAGTCAGACTCCCAACCAAGACCCTCAAGATCAACACCAGAAAGACTCCAAACGGTAACGGTTCTAAGACCTGGGATGCTTTCGAGATGAAGATCCACAAGAGAGTCATTGACTTGCAGGCTCCAGCTGCCATCGTCAAGAAGATCACCCAGATCACTATTGAGCCAGGTGTCGATGTCGAGGTCACTGTTGCTGCTTAAGTTTGTTCTTGAGTAAGTAACGATGACACACTCCTAATCTCTTGCTGTTCGTGACGTTGAAGATGTTGAATGCCCAAGGTGGGCGCCGGTAAGAAACTCACCCCAAGACTCTAGCTCTAGGTCTGCAGTTCTGATACCTCTGCTTTCTATCAGCTGTTTGTAATCCGTTGGTTGTTTTAATGTTATGTCCAGTATGGCGATAATCTATTGCGGTAGGTTCTCCACTATTCCCAACTACTAGGAGAGATGATGATGATCCCCATACTAGTGATGGCCCAAGCCTCGGCTGTCGGAGATTCGCGAACACCTCAACCCGCCCGTAAGACTTGCCGAGGTCTTCGGCTCCCCCGCAAATTGAAGCGCCCCTGCTGTCATCGCAAGGAAATGGCGGGGTGGAGAACTGAAGTATAAAAGGGAACGCTGCTGCAAACTTTGCCAGAGAGACGCTCTTCCTTAAAGCCTCACACACACACGCAATGACAGACAAACTCACATTCAAAGACAAGGTGGTCGTGATCACCGGCGCAGGTGGCGGCTTGGGTAAGCAGTACGCACTCGCCTACGCAAAGAGAGGTGCTAAGGTTGTCGTGAACGACTTGGGCGGGTCCCTCCAGGGAGACAGTGGCGCTTCATCAAAGGCTGCTGATGTTGTTGTTGACGAGATCAAGGCACTTGGAGGACAGGCCGTGGCGAACTACGACTCGGTTGAGTTTGGTGAGAAGATCATCAAGACTGCTGTCGATGCATTCGGAACAGTCCACATCATCATCAACAATGCAGGTATCCTCAGAGACTCGAGCTTCAAGAACATGACAGAGAAGGACTTCCAGCTTGTGCTTGCCGTTCACCTCACAGGTGCATACAAGCTTACACACGCTGCTTGGCCATACTTGAAGAACCAGAAGTACGGAAGAATCATCAACACCGCCTCCCCAGCTGGTTTGTTTGGTAACTTTGGTCAGGCCAACTACGCCCTTGCCAAGTCTGCCTTGATTGGTCTCGGTGAGACATGGGCCAAGGAGGGTGCCAAGTACAACATCAACAGTAACGTTATTGCACCATTGGCCAGATCCAGAATGACCGAAGAGATTTTGCCAAAGGATATGCTTGAAGCATTGGCCCCAGAGAAGATTGTTCCACTTGTTCTTTACTTGACACACGACTCTTGCAAGGCTACACACTCAATCTACGAGGTTGCCGCTGGTTTCTACGGTCAGATCCGTTGGGAGAGATCATCGGGTGAGTTGTTCCATCTTGACGACTCATACACCCCTGAGGCCATCTTGAACAAGTTTGACGGAATCTTTGAGTTCAAGGACAAGCCATTCAACAAGGTTACCTACCCAACTGGTATCAGTGACTATGGTCGTCTTGTGGAGACTGCAAAGTCCCTCCCATCCAACGTTCAGAGCTCCAAGAAGGTGACCTTGAATGGCAAGGTTGTTATCGTGACCGGTGCAGGCAACGGTCTCGGTCGTGCCCATGCTCTCTTGTACGCAAAGTACGGTGCCAAGGTTGTTGTTAACGACATGAAGGACCCAAGCAGTGTTGTTGATGAGATCAAGAAGGCTGGTGGTGAGGCTGTTGCCAACACTTCCAACATTGTCACTGACGCCGAGAGTGTCGTCAAGACTGCCTTGGACACATACGGAAGAGTTGATGTTCTTGTCAACAATGCCGGTATCTTGAGAGACAAGTCCTTCTTGAAGATGACTGACCAGCAGTGGAACCAGGTTATTGATGTTCACGTCTTGGCTACATACAGACTCTCCAAGCTTGTGTGGCCATTGTTCCTCAAGCAGAAGTCTGGTACCATCATCAACACCACCTCTACCTCCGGTATCTACGGCTCTTTCGGCCAGGCTAACTATGCTGCTGCCAAGTGTGGTATCATTGGTTTCACCAAGACTTTGGCCATTGAGGGTGCAAAGAGCGGAATCAAGGTCGTTGCTGTTGCTCCACACGCTGAGACTGCCATGACTGCAACCATCTTCAAAGAGGAAGACTACAACAAGTACGACCCATCTCAGGTGTCTCCATTTGTTGTTCTTATCTCCTCTGATGCCATTGAGCCACGCCAGGTGTCGGGTGAGTTGTTCGAGGTTGGTGCCGGCTGGGTCGGTAACACCAGATGGCAGACAGCCAAGGGTGCCGTCTCCAAGGACAAGATTGTTGACCCTGAATTCATCAGAGACCACTGGAATGAGGTCACTGACTTCAGCGAGTCTGCTAACAACAAGAGCACCAAGGACTCTACATTGAACATCTTTGCTGCTTTGTCTAGAGACGAGGAGGATGACGATGAAGACGATGAGGATGATGAAGAGTCCAAGGGTGACGGATTGTTCAAGTTCACTGAGCGTGATGTCATCTTGTACAACTTGGGTCTTGGTGCTAAGGCTTCTGAGCTGAACTACGTCTACGAGGGTTCTCCAAAGTTCGAGGTCATTCCATCTTACGGTGTCATTCCATTCATGGACCAGAACGGTGGTTTGGACATTTCCAAGTTGTTGAGAAACTTCAACCCAGCTCTGTTGTTGCACGGTGAGCAGTATTTGAAGATTGCCAAGTTCCCAATCCCAACATCTGGTACTCTCCGCACTGAGGCATACCCAGTCCAGGTGTCCAACAAGGGTGACAAGGCTGCTGTTGTCGTTGGTGGTTTCAAGACATACGATCAGGATACTGGTGACCTTCTCTTCTACAACGAGTCTACCACATTTGTGAGAAAGGCTCAAGGTGATGAGAAGTTGTACGAGCCAAGAACCAAGTTTGCCATTGCATCCCACGATGCTCCAAAGACTGCACCAGACTTTGAGATCACCGTTGCTACTTCAGCTGACCAGGCGGCTATCTACAGACTCTCTGGTGACTACAACCCATTGCACATTGACCCACAGTTTGCTGCCCAGGCCAAGTTCCCACAGCCAATCTTGCACGGTTTGTGCTCCTTTGGTGTCACGACGAAGCAGTTGTATGAGAAGTTTGGTCCATTCAAAGAGATCAAGGTTCGTTTCACCAACGTTGTGTTCCCAGGTGAGCATTTGAAGGTGAAGGCTTGGAAGAATGGTGACAAGGTCACATTCCAGACCTGGTCTGTCGAGAGAAACGTTGTTGTCATCAACAATGCTGCTTTGACTCTCTTGGGTGCCGCAAAGTTGTGATACGCTGGACGTTGATATACGTGGAAAATATATGTAAGAGCTGTTTGTACTTTGATGAATTATCATGATATTTTGCTATTGTCTTGCACCAGCGCTTAGGCCGAAGCACCCAGAGCCAGTGGTCTAGTTACTACAAGGTATTCTCTCTCTGTAGGACTTGCTATTCACGTGCCTGAAGCCTGTAGAAGGACCCCTAGCGCCCTTCAAGGACAAGCTGGCTATAGAGAGATCAGAAGCGGATCCACACTCCAATCAAGGCTCCCGCTGACCCCAGACGAGGAGACAGCAGAGCGCAACGTTGAGAGAGGCTGTCCTTGACATAGCTGGATAATCCGAAGCCACAATGCTATACAACGTGGCTTGGTGTGATATGATTTGGGTAGTATTGAGTGTTTTAGAGTTGCTCTTCATTTTCGAGTTGCGGAGTGTGGAGAAGAGCGAGGGTGGCGAATTGTTGGGCGGTGCGAGGGCTTTATATACGCGGCGGCTAGGCGTTACCGCTGCTACAGAAGGACACGGAGAAGCCTGTATTCGGGCGTCCACAGCGTGTGAAGACGCTCCAGTGCACAAGATCTCGTGCGTGGGATGTCGACGGTGCAAGCGCTGCGTTCGGTACACTTGTGTATCCCGAGGTGGAAAGGCTCTGGAGAGGTCCCGCCCATTTACGAGCTACGACGTACCATTCTCAAGCAAAGACATTTTGGGCATCAACACGTACTATACAACGGATCTAAATAAATACAAACTCTGAGTACAGCTATGAGAACTTACCAGACTTGATAAAGTCATTCTGGTGCTCCTCCTTGACCTCATCTGTGAATCCCTTGGCTTCACACTCCACCGTTTGCTCATACCAGCCACGCTTACTCAGGAACTTCTTCTCTGGCATACCCTCAACTGGGGAGATGTACACCATCAAACAATACACAGAGAACGATGTGATGTATCCAGCAAAGAACGACAAGTTGTACACATATGTCGCACCCTTTGGAACAGTGGCGCCACATGCACCAGCGAATCCAACAACGTTTGGAGCAATACCACAGATGTAGGCAACGTATGCTCTCCAGTTGATTCCGAAACGGTTATATGTGTAGTTGAGGTCTGTGTTGTTGGAGTACAGGTGGTAGACGTTCAAGTATCCTCTTCTGACGACCAAGTAGTCTGCTGCAATGACACCTGCAATGGCACTGAGGAAGACAGAGTAAGCGGAGAGGTATGTTGTGAAGTTGGCCGAAGTGGTCATGAAGTGCCATGGACACACCGCAAATGCAACAGCAGCACAAACGAAACCACCACGTCTGATGTTCACGTACTTTGGCAGGAGAGCTGACCCATCAGTACCGGCCGAGATGGAGTTGGCTGCGACGTTGGTACCGATCTGGGCAAGACAGAAGGCAGAGGAGATGAAGAAGACACCAGCACGATCACCCGAGGTGTAGCTCTCAACGTAACGGGTCAAGAGATCAAGAGGTGACCAGTAGACCTCACCATACATTGGCTGGGAAGCAGAAGAGGCAAGAATACCGATGAGAGATGTCAGTGAGAAACATGTTGGGATGGCCAACAACTGTGGCAGAGCTGATGCTGATGGTTTCTTGGCCATTCTCGAAAAGTCCGGGGAGTTGAGGATGAAGGTGGAGAAGTTGGAGAGCGAGCTCATAACAGAGTTGACAAAGGCCCATGCGTGAGCTGAACCAGTGAGTGTAGTCCCCTGCTTGACCACACCACCAATACCACCAGCACGGACGATTGTCCAGACCAAGAAGGCGATACCAGCACTGGAACACAAGTATGCCTTTGCGGTGAAGAGGTATCTGATAGTCTGTGGTCTGCAGTAAATGAAAGGCAGAGAGATGAGACAGAACAGGAAGTAACATAGGAACTGGAACGATGTTGTTCCCGAACTTGGAATGGCGTTGTGGATTCTTGTGTCCAAGTCAGCACCAAAGATGGACTTGAGCATGAGCTGAACACATTGGGAGCCCAACCATGCCTGGACACTGTACCAGACAATGGCCATGACAACTCTGTTCAAGACCGGCCATATTGATCCAAACGTTCCAAAGGAAGCTCTGCACCCAACTGGGAAGGAGATGTGGTAGTGTGATCCCACTCTCTGTGAGATGTACACGAAGCAAGCAAGGAATCCATATCCCAACCAGACAGAGATCCAAGTTTCCCACCATGACAGGCCAGCTTGAACACCAGTCGAAGCGATCTGCCATGTGTTGATGTTGAAAGACTCCGAGATCCAAAGGAAGACAAAGTGGTACCAGACCCAGGGTCTGTCGGCCTCATCGACTGGTTGGAGATCCTTGTTGATGAGGAAGGACTCAGAAAGAGTCATGTCTTCGTCCTGGAGTGAGAGCCAGTCCATGAACTTGGAGAACATGGAGTTAGATGTGTTCTTCGGGGAGACATATCTGTCGATTCTGCTCACAGAAGAGTCATCTTGCTCCGACTGGAGAGATATCGAGGTAGTGCTTTTCTTCTCCATGCTGTGTGTGAAGTGTGGGGTATGAGGTGCTGCAACAAAAGAGCCCAATATGGAGGGCAGGTGGCTGTGTTATAAGCAAACACACACAATCTTGAACCTGTTATCAGTTGAGCCAACGAGTTTAGCCAAGCATAGATTTGACATCGTGAGACGTTAGAAAAAAATCTTTCAGGGTGCTCAGCCGCACTTCTTCGATCACCGGTGTGAACCCCGCCGAGTTTATCGTGCGCGGACTAGGGTTCAACTGGGCTAAAGCCTACGGAGTTACTGTTATCGGCCCTTATCTGCACAATAGTCCGCATTCGTACCTGACAGCCCGTATTAAATTGCTTAAAACATCAGAATTGAAGCTCTAAAAGGTAAAACTAACACGCACACAAAACTGGAAGGACTGACGTTCAACTCAGGAACTTGGTCTGGCCTCTTAGGAACTCGTTTGGGTGGTTCTCGTTGATCTCCGTCAAGAAGTCTGTCGTGCTCTCCTCCACAAAAGTCTCGTACCAGCCCTTCTCAGTCAAGATGTTATCAACTGGGACACCCTTCACTGGGAAGAAGTACGTCAAGCCAGCGTACACGGAAAATGCACTGATGTAACCGGTGAAGAAGGACAGGTTGTACACGTAGGTAGCACCCTTTGGGACATCGTTACCACATGCACCAGCAAAACCGACAACGTTTGGCAAGATACCACAGATGTAGGCGACATAGGCTCTCCAGTTGACACCAACGCGGTTGTAGGTGTAGTTCAGCTTTGGGTCAGCTGAGAACAAGTGCCAGATGTTGACGTATCCTCTTCTGACCAACACGTAGTCACTCTGCAGGACACCGCAAACAGAGGACAAGAAGACAGAGTATGCTGACAGGTATGTGGTGAAGTTGGCAGAGGTTGTGAAGAAGTTCCATGGACACACACAGAATGCAATGGCCGCACAAACAAATCCACCACGTCTGATGTTGACATACTGTGGCAAGAGAGCAGATCCATCGGTACCAGCAGCCAAAGAGTTGGCAGAGATGTTAGTACCAACCTGGGCCAAGGCAAAAGCAGCAGAGATCAAGAAGACACCGGCACGGTCACCACGTGAGTAGCTCTCGACGTAACGGGTAAGCAACTCCAATGGAGACCAGTATGTCTCACCGTACATTGGTGTGGATGCGGAGGAGGCAAGAATACCAATCAGAGAAGTCAGTGCAAAACAAGATGGAATGGCAATCAACTGTGGCAAGGAGGCAGACGATGGCTTTTTGGCCAATCTCGAGAAATCTGGAGAGTTGATCATCAGTGTGACAAAGTTGGCAAGACAGTTCATGGTGGAGTTGACAAAGGCCCAAGCATGAGCGGAGCCAGTAAGCTGGGTCTTCTGGTTGACAACTGGTCCGATACCACCAGCACGGACAATAGTCCACACCAAGAAGGCAATACCTCCTGAAGAACAGATGTATGCCTTGGCTGTGAACAAGTGACGAAGAGTCTGTGGTCTGGTGTAGATGAAAGGCAAGGAGAACAATGAGAAGAGGAAGAAGCAGAGGAAGGAGAATGTGGTTGTTCCAGAGCTTGGGATAGAGTTGTGGATTCTGGTGTCGAGGTCGGCACCGAAGATGGCCTTGAGCATCAGAGCGACACATTCACCACCAATCCAGGACTGCACTGCATACCAGATGATAGCCATGACAACTCTGTTGATAACTGGCCAAATTGAGCCAAACACACCCCAACTGAGTCTGCATGCGACAGGGAAGGTCAAGTGGTAGTAGGAACCAATTCTGGAAGTGATGAAGAGGAAACAGCCGGCAATGGAATATCCAATCCACACAGAAAGCCATGTCTCCCACCAGGAAAGACCATTCTGGACACCAGTAGCGGCAATTTGCCAAGTGTTGACGTTGAAGGCATCAGCAACCCAAAAGGCAACAAAGTTCCACCAAACCCAAGGTCTGTTGGCAGGGTCAAGGATAGGCTGCAAGTCCTTGTTGATGAGGAACTGCTCGGAGAGGGTGAGGGTTGTATCTTTGTGAAGCGAGATCTTGTAGAGGAACTTGCTGAGCCAGACTGGTTTGTTGGACTTCTTCTCGGTGTAGGACAGCTCAGAACCGTGATCCTCGTCTAGAACGTCGGATTGCTCGCGCTTGATGTCGTTCTTGTCGTCAGAGTACGAGCCGACGTGCTTGACATAATGGGCCTCTGTCTCTGGTTGGTATGACATGTTGATGAGAGATGATGATGTGATGATAGAACATTTCAACCTAAACTACAAACAAATGGGATGTACGCTATATATATGTCTAGATGGATCAGCGATCTCTGGAGCTCTCGAATGTCTTGAGTTTGCCATGACGCAGCACGGCGTTGATAAGGCCAGAAGCGCGCGTAAAGAGGTGATCAACTGGCAGCAAATGCAAGTCAGTTCTCGCAATGAACTTTGGATTGGCCTATGCGGCAGCATGTTAAACAACACGGAGGCAAAAGTACCATGCCCCGTCGCGGCCTGATACGGTTGGAGTGCGTTCATGGGGTCTGTGGACACCCCGCTTGACAGCTCTACACAACTAACAATCAGCTCAGTGACAGAATCACACCAGCAACCATCACCGGCGAGGCCTGGAAGATAACTACCTCTACAGTGCCTTGCAACATGATATTTTGGTAGTTTCACCAGCATGTAGAAGCGGCGAAAGTGTATAGTGGCGAGCTTTTGATGGTGGAGAAGGTTATGAGCCTCATGCATGGGCCCATGGGGGCCGGAGTTTTCCGGCTCTCCTGAACCCTACTTGTCCCAATCTGGATATTACCGACCAATTCCGCCTAGAATCAACCGGCGATAGCGATAAGGCACAAATCCAATCAGAGTCAGAAATTTCCACACTCAATAAATTACAGGCACCAAGTTCCCAGATTCGTTCAGTTTTGCCCAATTGGTCTATTTGCACCTGCCAAATCCGTTGTGCAGTACCTGCTTGGACTAGTTCATGATGCATGGCCTGCTTCGCCGGTTAGCTGGAGAGCAGGGAACAGATCTCCGACTCAAGCTCAGTACAGCATTGCTCCAACTTGGAGTCTTATCGTTAGACATATGCTGAGACACTTCAACTGTGTTGAAGATATACAGCTCTACCATTCAATGGCTGCCCTCATCGGGTACCAGACCACTGACTATTACTGTGAGCAGCCTGGCCAAGCAATCCGAATGGTCGATTGTCAGCCTGTTCTGCTGTAGCGATCTTTGTAGCACTAGCAGGTACCATGCGACTATATCATTCCATATGCAAGACTTTTACACTGGATACCATTTGAGATCATCCCACGTTCGAAGCAGCAGAAATACATCTTCACAACTCGGTATGCTCCGTGATCCACTTACGCCTCTTCTGGCCGGGTCGCACTCTCATACGTTTGTCCTTCTTCATAAACCCCCTTGATGCAGCCTTCACATTCGGGTCGCTAAGCAGAGCACGATGTATACAATGGGATTGAATACCTGTTGTAGACTGTGATTGGCACATCGATCAGCTCTTACGTGACTCTCAATATAGGGTGAAACGAGGCTGCGTTACAGGGGGTACGTCTGGGTATCCGTTTGTGTTTACTCCTGAAAACAGGACTTAGTGATTCCTTGGATCAGATTAGAATTGGCACTGTCGGTACCACGTGTCCTTAATATCAATGATTGTGACCAGCAGAGAGTGTGTGTAGGTGCTGTAGTCCAGGAAATAGAGGGCCATTCGGGTTGACGAAGCGGCGCCCGTCGTTCCATACACCGCGGACGAACGTGAGTGACATTAAAGGTCTTGTAAATATGAAAACCCATGCCATTCAAGTCTCTATATGATAATTGATCAATCGAGATATACTGGATGTAACCTCCGTGAGTTTTGGAAGCAATAAAGCCACATAATTAGTGAAACCTATATATTAGTCAAGAAAAATTGGTTGCGGATAAGGAAAATTCACTGATTCAGGACGTTTTCGCAAACTGAATTGCAAAGACGAGTCCCAAAATTTGTAGATTTTTTGAATTTTTTCGAAAAAAAACTAAGCTGAAACTGCTCATGAGGGACCTACAAATTTGCATAACATGCCCAAGAGTCTACTCATGTACTTCTCTGTTTCAAACTAGTTAAGAATGATGAGTTAAGTAATTTTGGTCAGAGAGCAGCCAAAGCGACCAGCAGCCGGTGATGTTGCACGGGCTAAAAATCGCGAACTCGGCCTAGATCGATCAGTACGCCGCGAAAATTCAGCACGTGACTGAAAATACGCGAATCTGCTCGATACCTCTGTCGGTTGGCCAGCCTATTGTTTGACCGTTTGGCACCAAAAGGCGCGTTTTGTAGCCTGTAGTGGAAATCGTGAGCGATGGGGCGGCGGTTTCGTGATTCGTGATGCACCGCCACAGCCTTGAAGGATTCAGGAAGCGCAAACGAGATGTAGGCTATTGAATTGGTTGTTCCCGATGGTAACGGATGGTTACATAGATCAGTAGCTACTAGCCCGCTTCTAAGGATTGGTAAGTGGTATTCAAAGAGGTACAGGGACGTATGAGGTCATTAACGTCTGTGGTAGGAGTGCGTCTTGATTCCTGTCTCATCTGCAAATCAAAACACAGAGGGGACAGGGGCTACAAGCCTACCGCAGGTATATACTACTTTTCTCTCTTGATACAAAACCTTCAACCAATCATAAATAACATGAATTATAAGCAGAATACGACTTATTCCTCTCTGAGCGCATCGTACTTGAGGACGGCACCCAACATGGTAAGGAAACCATCATGACACTCCTGTGGTGTAGAGTACTCCTCAGGGTTGTGAGAGACACCGTCTTTGGAAGGAATGAATATCATAGAGGTTGGGCAGAGCAAGCTTGTAGCGCAAGAGTCGTGACCAGCACCGCTGACAATCTCTCTCGTGTTCTCCTCACCAAACAACTCAAAGGCACTCTCACGGACACAGTTGATACATGTCTTGTTGAACTCGGTGGCAGCCTGTGTGTGGATGTGCTCAATCTCAATGGAGATGTTGTCGCCAGTCTCCTTTGCGATCTGCTTGAAGGATCTCTCAACCTCAGCGATCTGAAGAGCCATCTGTGCGTCGTCGGTGTGACGGAGGTCGTAGCCGAGAGTGACATCGTCTGGGATGACATTCATGACACCTGGGGAAAGCTCGAGTGTACCAGTACTGGACATACCACCAAACTCAGCAGCAATTTCGTTCAAACGGACAGTCATCTTGGCGACAGCGAGCAGGGCATCGGAACGCATGTTCATTGGAGTGGTACCAGTGTGCTGAGCCTTACCACTGACTCTGACCTTGTACCAAGCGTAACCCTGAACACCAGTGACGATACCGATCTTCTTCTGTTCACGCTCAAGAGCTGGTCCTTGCTCGATGTGGATCTCAAAGTGAGCAGCGATTGGGTAGTTGGCGTAGGCGGACTTGAGCTCACCCTTGTATCCGATTCTCTCGAGCTCGTCACCAACCTTCTTTGGAACATCGTCAGTGATGGACTCAATGGCGTAAATCTCCTCCTCTGTGTAAACACCAGCGTAAACGGATGAACCCATGAGAGAAAGTGGGAAACGAGCACCTTCTTCATTCATCCAGTTGATGAGGACGATTGGGTACCGTGGGGTGTAGTTGTTCTCCTTCAAAGTTCTGAGGACCTCAAGACCAGTGAGCACACCAAGGATACCATCATAACGGCCTCCAGTTGGCTGTGTGTCCAAGTGAGAACCAATGGCTGTTGGCTTAGCGTCCTTCTCTTCACCTGGGTACAGGGCAAAGATGTTACCCAGAGAGTCAACTGTAACCTCACAGCCGAGCTTCTTGACCTCCTCAATGAGCCAGTCCTTCACTTTCTTGTCCTCATCAGAGAGTGCAAGTCTGCAAACACCAGTCTCAGTTGGATCGTCTCCCCATGGGAACTTGGCTCCCCACTCAGCGGTCTGGTGCAGGGTGTTGATGAGACGGCCTGGCTGGATGGTGAGGGCGTTGGCCGGGTGCTGTGGGGACAAGCGGAGTGTTGCAGTCTGAGTGGTGATCTCGGTAGTGGACATTGTTGCAGTTTTGATCCTCCACTACCAAAAGAGCAGTGGCATTTCGGTGGGAATCTGATCTTCCTTTATACTCCACAGATCAAGGGGATGAGCTGAGATTATCGCGCCGTCCGAAAAGGGTAACCGCGCTCTACAGGCCCGTTTCCGCGAACACTCCTTCGCTCTAAGGTTCCCCTTTCCGTGCTGTTTCCACCGAGAGGCTTCACACAAAGGATACCAATTTGTAGTGCTGTGCTCTTTAAAAACCCGTCCACTGAATTCACGGCTCTTCTCGCTACATATTCCTCACAAAGGGCATTATGGTGGTCACATATCACTCGTACCAGCAGATCCTCGACCTCCACGGCTCGGGCTCGGACGGTCTCAAGCAGCGAAGGGCAAGACGCAAGTTCAAGAAGTCGCTCAACGGCTGTTTGTCGTGCAAGCAGAAGCGCAAGAAGTGTGACGAGACAAAACCACGATGCACAAGCTGTGTGCGGAAGGACATTGAGTGTGTGTGGCCCGAGAATCTTCGGGCAAACTCAGGTGGTGCTGCTAAGACTACTGCAAAGGTACAAGGACCCAATCCCGTGGATCAGGAGGAACTTGGGTTTGATGAAGCACAAGACCAGACCCCTGAAAACAACATCCAAGATCTGTCTCACAGCGAACCAGTGTTTGATCTTGCCTTCACAGACGACCCACTTCTCTACGAGTTCCTCCATCTACAAAGCGTCATCCAGGAAGAAGAAGACGAGACAAAGTCACAGGTCTCCAATACCTCCAACAGCACTGCTACACGCGACTACGAGGCCTTTGAACACACTATACCAGGAGTCCAACTCACCCGGGACGAGTCCCGTTGTTATGATGCGTTTGTCAGCACCTTCCTGACATCCATCACTCCTGCCCATTGCGATCCATTGTCCTCGCCAATGACGTTGTTGCTGCCCTTCGCCATACACAGCACAACTGTCAGAGAAATCTTCCTCGCGTGTGGAGCTACTCAGTTGGCATATAACGAAGATTACTTCGTTGCCAAATCACACCAGAGATATGTCAAAGCTGTCGGTTTGCTGGTCCATGACATACAACAGTCTCAGGACGGGTGTGAGGACCATCTCTTCATCGCTGTTCAACTTCTCCAAACACTCTGTCTACGAGACAAGTCGTTGGGACTCAACGCTACCAAGAGTGCTGGTCATTTGGCTGCTGCATACGAGATTCTCAAGAAGAGATTCCTCAAGAACGCAGTAGTCGGGTCATTCCAGCTTTCTCCACTCGACCGCATCCTCACTGAGCACTTCATCTTCAACTTCCCAATCACAATCATCCTCTGTCGCCACGACAAACTCGCCAAGGTGCCATCTCCATTTTCCTTCTTTGAGCAATTTGGAGGCTTGCTCACAGGTTCTGCAGAAGACAACCTCCCACAGGACGACTGGACATCCCATCCGATCCTTGGTGTAAGTCTCAAGGCCCATGAGATATGTACAAAGAGCACATGGCTCGTTCGCACAAAGGCGCTCCCACTTGAGTCTGAGGACAGACTGAGAGCTCTGGACTTGCGTGAGCAGAACAACGTTGAGCTTGCGAGACTCACTGCATTGTTGACGGACTCGTTGAGCAACGCACAGAGACAAAGCATTGCGTACGCCCGTGCAAAGCTGTATGGTGCTGCTATCATCCTGAGACGTTTGTGTGACGCACAGGTGACGATTGAGGATGCTCAGATCCAGCAGTCAGTCGCTGACATGATTGAGGAGATGAAATACTCAAGACAACTCGACAGGGAACACTTGCTCTCACTTTGGGCCATGTTCGTTGCTGGAAGTGCTGCAATCACAGACGAGCACAGAGACTTCATCGAACAGGCATTTGAAAGTGTCAGTACGCTGATTCGCTCAAGTCTGGCCCAGAAGGTTCTCAGGTATCTCAACATCATTTGGGAAGAGGATGAGTTTGTCGGGCTCGACTTCCTCTTTGATACAACGGTGTTGGACATTGTGTGTACTTGACTCACATGGACTACACTAACTGGCACAAAATGCAGGTAGGGGGGATAAAACATTGAATCATTAACTTGAAATACATACATGCCTAACAACTTCACTGGTAGTCCTCATGGTTGAAGGATCTGAAAACTGGTAGATCCTTCTCACTGAGTCCTGTTGACTCCTCATTAGCCCTAATCAATGCAAACTCCTTCTTATGGGTCTCATACTGTCTTCTCGTACTTCTCCACTCCTCCAGCAACTCTGTGTTGTTACATGCACCAAGAAGCGTCAGCTGTCCATCCTCGTCGAATCTCTCCTCCTTAGGCAACACCTGCTTACCTTCACACACCTGGTTTGGCACCCAGATTCCAATCTCTGGCTGCCAGTTGTGGTCAAAGATGTTCCAGTCGTCCATCGCCTTTGTTCCATACCATCTCCTCAAGATATCGTCAATCTTGTTTGGCATGTACGCCTGGCCACCTTCGTACAGTGTTCTTCTGAGTGGGAAGATGTCAGAATGCGTGAACCACTGGTAGTGCTTGCAGTGGAAGGATGCCTCGCCCTCTGCTGGATGAATGTATCCTGGTCTGGCCCTGTTGGTGGTCCAGAGGGCAGACACATCGATATAGATACCGGTCTTGACGTCAATGTAACGAGCATCAATAAATTGTGCATCGTTCTGTTGCAAGTAGAATGGATCCGTTTGGAGCCAGTACAACGCGTCACCTTCAGATGGGTTCTCCACCACAAGCGTGTTGTTCCAGTATCTGCCAATCTTGTCGAGATCATTGATGGACACCTGGACATCGACATCGTTGTCCCATGGCAGGTTCTGTGCGTTGAAGTACCAGCCAATCAAGTTTCCGTAGTTGAACCACGAGATGATTCCAGCGTGCTGGCAGAACTTGAACCACGAACGGATCAAGTGGTGGATGACCTTGTGACGCTCCTCATGAGAGATGATCTGTTTGATGTATGGGAAGTTGTAGTGGTGCATCTCCGCCTTGCGGTCGATTGGAATGTTTGGGAAGGTGAAGTAAAACTTGTTGGCTTTGCCAACGTTGTTCTTGGAGTAGAGCAAAAAGTCAAGGTACTTCTTCTCAGCACGCGTTGGCTTCTCAATAGCCTGGTATTTTTCGAGAAGCTTGTTGAAATCTGGCTCCTTGAAGTCAGCAGCGTCTTGTGTGAGGTGAGGCTCCAGGGACAAGTTCTCCACTGGGTGCAATTTCTTCGTGTATGTCTCTCTCAACGTGTCCAAGATCTCCACTCTGTTGTGTGCACTCTTCTCAAAGCTGGCAATGTCAGACTTGGAGACTGAGTCCTTGTTGTGATAAATGGCTGCAACACCCTTGTGGCCATGAGGCTGCGCACGTCTCTTTTCATTCACTGGCCAGTCAAAGTAGTTGAAGTCAGTTTCAAACGAGATTCTCTCTGGAATCGTCCAGTAGTAGTGCTTGAAGATGGCGGAGCACATACCAATCATCTGGAGATGCTCAAAGACCTGCAACTTCTGGTTGTGAGTCTCTTCGTCGATCCAGCCGTCTCTCTCGTCAAACAGCTTTCTGTAGCACACCTTGTGTATGAACCCATAAAGTTCTTCCTCGCCACCTTCAAACTCATCAACAAGTGAATCATAAGCATTGATGAATGCGTTGGCAGGCTGTGTGTCGACCCAGTCAGCCCAGTGGAAGTCGATCGGGTTCGCCTTCATGTATTTCACTGGATGGTCTTCTGTCTCGTACACGCGGGCGAGCTTCTGCAAATAGGCCGAGGTGGTGTAGTTCTGGTGGAACACGTTTGCAGCACGGTTCTGGTTGACAAACACGGCCTGGATGCTATCGATCTTGAACTGGGAGAGGAAGCCCTTTGTCTGGAAGAAGGAACGGTGGAGCTTCAGCCAAAGATCGAGGTTCTTGGTCGACTCAACAAAAGAAGAGTAGTTCGACACATTGAAGATGAGTGTTGAGAGCATGAAGTTGGCACCAAGAACAATGAGGGCGATCAAAACAAGAAACTTGGACTTGAAGTAGTAGTTTTGACGTTTCTGGTAGTAAAATGAATCGGCGCCTGGAGCTGGAGTCGTTCGTATGAGCGAGTTGAGCCAGACGATGGCCGCTGACACGAGCCCGGCAACGGCACGTCTCACCTGTGGAAGCATGGCCAAATCGATGTGTATGTGAGGGAGGTTGATAGGGAAGAGGTCAAGTCGATAACCGTGTCTTTTGTTTTGGTGATTGAAACGGAGCAATTGTCTGTGAAGTTGCTTAGCGGCTGACGATGTGATAAATAATAGCGAGTGGAATGGGCCCAAGGCGTAGTATTAATGAGCTGTAGATACACCAAAACAGCCAAGCCCGACCTGCCACGAGTGTCTTGTAGTCGTGTGCCTTGTCCTGTGTGCGTGGTTGCTGGGCAGTGTGGGAACCCCCAAGAGTACAAGATATTTTGAAAGTTTGCCAGAATTGTAGATCCGGTAACAGGTCTGGCGAGCCCTTGTCGTTTTGGGACGCCGTGAAACTCGAAGCCCATCCCCGAACGCCCATTCTGCAGGATCGCGGTATGAGTCCTGCCAAAGTCTGTTGACAAGGGCACAGTCCTGCATATGTCTGCATATCAAAAGCCGCAAATTGCGAAATGGCTTTCAGCACTCTGGACAAATGTCCCGAAAATTTCGTGGCCATCTGTCTGGATCGAGGCAAGTGGCGCACATGTGGAGAGTTTAGTGGGCGTTATCTCAGCGATCAGGACAAGTGCTGTAAAGGTCAAGGACCTAAAGACGCGTTAGCTCAGTCATATTATGGGCCTTGATATAACCAATTCCAGGAGACATGAGATAGACAACGGAAGTACGAACCGGCGGAGGTAAATTCAGACCATGTTCTAGACCGCGGCTTTAGTAAGGCCCTGAAATGAAAGAAGTACAGTTGCGAGCCGCACAGTCGCCGGAACCGCGCGCACGTGATATTCACGTGTAATACACGTGACCCTTTCAGCCCGCGATTATTGCCTGATTGAGCGTTGTACCCAGCCAATTGCGATCGCGCATTTTCAAATCCTTGCGCGAACGCAAAAAACCAGTGGCAGCGGACTGAAAAGCAAAAGCGGTGAGACTGTGTGTGTACAACGTCAACTTCAGCTGTTTGTTCGTCTAGACACCAAGTTCAGTTCACACACATCGCAGAAATGGTTCAGGTATGTCCACATCACGGTGTACTACACAATGAAGGGCTGCTTCTTAATCTGACACGTGACTAACAAGTTGAACAGTACATTGCAAAGCCAGTCCTCAAGGCCATCCCAACCTTTGGCAAGTTCAACCTCCAGCAGTTGATCTCCTACGTTCCAAACCTCGCCATCTGGGGTGCTGCTTCCACATTCGGTCTCCTCGTCTTCACTGAGGGTATCCCAGTCGTCCAGGGTGCCGTCTACAAGAAGCTTCCATTCATCGGTGGACACTGGGTTAAGACCGTTGACCCAGAGGACCAGCCATTCTAAGTTCTCTTCACACCACAATCACACCTACATCATCATCTGAAAACCATCATTTTGTCATTTCATCACACACATATTACAATGGAGTAGCGGAAGAAGGGGTTTGTCATCCCTTAGAGAAGCACTTACTCACAACCCACAACACACACATAACACATCTGTTCTTTTGGAACTGGCCCGTGGAACATAGAATACATTGGGGAGCTTCAAGAAACGACGAGACGTCTGTTTATAGTTATCGACACTTTACTTATTCATGTTGGCTGTAGCGGGTATCCATTGGAGATACCGATCTGAGCAGACTACATCGGGATAGCCCTCGACCAAAATGCACAAATGCTATTCAAACCTCTATAAAAAAGAAGTGTATCAAGTCCTGGATGCACATGATACACGTAACACCCCCAATGAAAGAAAGAACCTAACCGTTGACAACAGCAGCAGGCACAACGTCAGCAGCAGGTCTCTGGTCCATATCGAGATCAACAACAGGTTTAGATTCGGCCTTCTCAACAGGCTTCTCCTCAGCCTTTGCCTCAACCTTCTCAGCAGGATTCTGCTCCTGGGCGGCCTTTTCCTCAGCAACCTTCTTGTCAGCAATGGCCTTCTCCTCGATCTTCTGCTTAGCAGCCTTCTCCGCCTCCTCCTTTGCCTTTGCCTTCTCATCGGCCTTCTGCTTAGCAAGCTTCTCATCCTCTTCCTTGAGCTTCTTGGCCTTCTCTTCAGCCTCCTTAGCTTCATTTGCCTCCTTCTCTGCCAACTTCTTCTTGTCCTCTTCCTCCTTCTTCTTCAAGTCAAGCACCACGGCCTCTTCATATTCCCCGATCTTGACAAGATCCTGCTCCAACCACAACTTACCCAAATAGTAATTTCTCTCCTCTGTGATGTTGTCATAAGTGACGTATGCACCTCTGTCTGCCAACTCCGTCGAGCCACCAACAACATCGTACGCACACCACAGGTATCCCTTACAAACGTTGTTCATCACCCAACCCCTGGCCGGCTCATCGAGGTCATTGTTCTTCTGTCTGTCTCCACCAGGTGGGATCAATGCCGCATTGATGCGCAATGGGGACTTGTAGTACTCCTCAACCTCCTTTGCGCTCGAGAACGCCTTCTTGATACGGTCCTGGCCTTCAAAGTCCTTCTCCCATGTGTCCACCTTGCAGTATCTCATACCGGAGTTGATCCAGAGCAAGGTCTTGTTGTCGTCACCACTGAGATGTCCCGGGTGTGTCGAGCAGAGTTCATGGGCAATGGTGTTACGTGGACGGTTCTCCATCGGGGTCATCTCACCAACGGAAACAACATCGTACTTGTTGAACTCGTAGTTCTCGTTACCACTGGCACTCTGGCCGAGCCAAAAGAGCTCCTTGTCACCCCAGATACGCGATGAGGTAGCACCCCAGAAGTTGATCTGGATCGAGGTGAGCATGCCGATGAAGTGCGTGGAGCGTCTGATACCAACGACACCGGCCTCCATGAGATGACGGAACTGGTTCTTGATGTATCTGTTCTCGAGAGTGACGTTGCCGACCTTTGGGATCTGGAAGAGTGCCTGGTCAACTGCGCTTGGCATCAGGTTGAGGAAGAACTGAGAGTCGTGCTGGGCCACTTTCTCAGCGTTGAATCTGTCCTTGAAGAAGAGGGCCTGTGTGCGCTGGAACGGACCCATTTGGAAGAATGTGGCTGGCTTGACGAGTGGGATGGAGTCTGTGTCCATGAGGAGGATGTCGTCGAATGAGTTGAACAAGTATGCAATGAGCTTGTTGGCGAACCCGTTGAATTTCCCCTGGAACTCCTTCTTGATACAACGTTTGGCGTTGACGAACCAGACCTCCTGTTTAGGGAAGTTGTGTGGGACGTCACCCTGGATGGCACCGTACACGTGCAATGGGACGTCAACGTCCTCGGAGCGAGCAACTTCGATGAGACGTTCCTGGACTTCGAGAGACAAGTCACCCTTGTGAACGAGCTGGATCGGGAGTCTGTTGTTGAGAGCTCTGAGGACTCTGATCAGGCCTGAGAGATCGTGCTCGTACTTGTCTGCCACGGAGAGGACAATTCCCTTACCGTTGAGTGATGAACGCCACTGGTTCATGAAGCACTGGTTACGTGAAGATCCACGCTTCATAAGCTTGCGGGCACGTCCGAGGAGATTGCCAGCTGGCTCCTCAAGCTCCTGGGTAGGAGGCTCAACGACTGGATCTGGGACGTAGGCCATGTCCATGTCGTCATAGTCACTGTCGTCGATGTAGTTGCTCATCTTTGGGATTCCCTTGACAGTGGTGCCATCCCAGCGCTTGAACATTGGGAGCTCTCTCGACAACCATGGGAAGAGTCTGTGCTCCACGTCGTAGCACATGTCGATGTCTGTGTCTGATTCGTCAGAGGAGCCAAATATGCTCGAAAAGAGACCACTCGACTGTGAATCTCTGAGGTAACACTGGCCAAAGACTCTGAGGTGTGTGACGGCATCAACCATCATCTGCTCGGTCTGGAGTGTTGAGACGTGTTGTTCCTGGAAGTTGAGCTCGAACTCTGCCTTCTTGCCATCGGATGGCATCTCATTGTTGTGCTCCTTCTTGTACTGGGCGATCTTGTCGTCGATGAAACGAGCATGGTCAAGAGTCTCCTTCTTGTACCCGTCATTGGCGTCCTTGTCCGCGGGCGTGATCTCCCAGTCCTCGTTGAGCTTGTATAGCTCGTCGAAGTAGATCTGGCACTTCTTTTGCAGTGGCTGCGACGGGAACTTCTCCGTGTACTTCTCCAAGAGGTGCTTGTAGTGGGAGGATGTTGCCGTGGACTTGTCAACGACGAGCACCGTCTGGTCATTGTTGTTGGAGGAGGCGTAGTAGTATGAGGATGGGAGTGACACGCTGTCTGGTGAGGAGAGGGCCAGCAGTTGGACAGCAAGGATCAGCGCGGCCACGAGGATGAGCAGCGACTTCACCTTCTGTCCCGGGAGCTGGAACGGGAGCCGGTGAAGGGTCTGTCTGAGCGTGTGCTTGAGCCTGTTTGTGTTGAGCCTGAGCATTGTCTCGTCACCGAAAGGAAGCAGAGGGAGGACGTCGTTGGCAGGGAACAGGGGTTGTTGTGTATTTCGATGATTGTGGGCCGGGCGCGTACTCTGAAATTTTGCTGGTGGGCGTGTTGAGGAGGACAATTAATAAGGTCAAGATCTTGCGAACTCTAAAATTGGGTGTTATCTAAGCTTTTCCCCTCGAAGCAGCAGCCGGCCAAGATCTCCAGAGATGTGAACGACGAGCAGCACCCGCAAAAGACTGGCGAACTGAGTGCGTAACCGAGTTCTTGTCCAATTGTCTCACTGCTGCAAGCCTTTCAAGGGGCAGTTAATCCGGGTCGCCGACTCGCCGATTTCCCGGCCCTCCCTCCGCTTCTCCGCTACTGCCCGTCCTCATCGGAGTTTCCCCCTGAACTATACATTCCAGCTCTTTCTCCAGCACCTGTAATCCCTACAGGTCCATATTCTAACCAAAAAGCATGCTTCATTGAGCTATATACATCTTAAACAGTCACCTTCAGTCGTCGTGCTTGGCGTTTGTAGAAGCGGTCAACTGGGCCTGCTTGACCAAGTTCTGTGGGGCGTCCATGGCTGGAAGCATCACCTCAATCATTCTGATCTTGGTTGGCTCTGCGAACTGCTTGTCCAAGCACATCTCCTCGAACTCACCAGTAGTCGAGAGTCTGATGGCATCGTAGTTCTTGGCTCCAAATGTTGGCAAAAGAGCCAAGTGGTCCCAGGACTGAATGTCGTTGTAGCTGGCAGTCTCACCGTGGATCAATCTCTCAATGGTGTAACCGTCGTTGTTGAGCACAAAGATGTATGGGTTGAGTCCCCATCTGATCATCGTAGAGATCTCCTGCACAGTCAACTGCAAGGAACCATCACCAACGAACAAGATGACTCTTCTGTTCTTGTTGATCTCCTCAATAGCGGCAACGGCACCCAAGGTAGCACCAACAGAGTATCCAATGGATCCCCACAACACCTGCGAGATACCAGTAGTGTTCGAAGGGAATCTGGTCTGAACAATACCGAAGGCAGAGGTACCAGTCTCTGTCAACACGATATCACCTTCACGCAACCAGGAAGACATCTTGGTCCAGATCCACTCCTGAGTCAATGGGGTGTGAGCCTCACTTGGAGAGTTGCACAACTTGAGTGAAGGAACTGGCTGTGGGACATAGTTCTTGGCAGCCTCACCAATGACCTTGTTCAACTCCTGCAAAACATGCTTGAACTGGACACCAGGGAAAGTGGCGCTTCTGATCTTGATGTGGTCAGAGTGGAACTCAACAATGTTCTTGGTCTTGTAAGAGTAGGAGAAGGAACCGGTGTTGAAGTCGGACAACAATGCACCAACGGAAAGCACCAAATCAGAAGACTCAACAGCCTCCTTGACGTCTGGGTGGGACAAAGTTCCAACGTAAACACCACCGAATCTTGGGTGCTGCTCATCGACAACACCCTTACCCATTGGGGTGACAAAGGTTGGGAACTGGGTAGCATCAATCAAAGCCTTGGTCTCAGCCTTAACATTGTGACGAGCAGCACAAGCATCGACCAAGATGATTGGGTTCTTTGCACTAGCAACAAGCTGGCACACAGTCTCAATGACCTCAGCCTGGGACTCTTCGTCGTTGGCAGTAAGAGACAAGTCAATTGGGGTCTTCAACAACTCCGAGGAGACGACATCATCAACCAAGTTGGCTGGAAGGGCAAGGTAGACTGGTCTCTGGTACACGTAAGCGGTACGGATACATCTGTCAATCTCAGCTGGGGCAGAGTTGATGTCCTTGATGAAGGCAGTAGTCTGGGAGATGTTTGAGGACATGCGGTGGAACACGGTGAAATCTCCGTTACCCAAAGTGTGGTGCAACAACAGCTGCTTAGCCTGGGATGAGATCGATGGGACACCAACAATGTGGACAATACCGACGTGCTCACTGTACGAACCAGCAATACCGTTCAAGGCACTGAGTTCACCGACACCAAAGGTGGTCACGAGGGCAGCAAGACCCTTGATACGGGAGTAACCATCAGCAGCATAGGCAGCGTTCAATTCGTTGGCGTTACCGGCCCATCTGAGTCCATCGACCTCGTAGATCTTGTCGAGCAAGGAGAGGTTGAAGTCACCAGGAAGACCGAAGATGGTCTGCACCTGGACTTGTCTGAGACGCTCAAACAAGTAGCGGCCGAGTGTAATATCTGTGGATGACATAATTTGTAGTTGTTCGTGGATGATTGTTGTAGGAGTAATGTTCTCCAACTGCCTTCAATTGAGCAGCATCCCGTCTTTTATAACCTCTGGGTCCTTTGACACCATTTGATCTCCATTATGCGCAATGTGGCCCCTACCATCGCATAACTGCATAATACTAACGGAATAAGAACCACGGGGTGTCTCTTGGTGGCAAAAGCTGTGCGTTACAACAACTCGAACCAGGGTGTTTCGGTGGCGTGTGCACTGTGAGTGGCTACAACATAAATCCGTGGCGTCGTTGGGTGTTGGCTGTGATTGGTGATCGTGATGGAAGAGTGAGAGACGATGAGAGTTGCTCCGGAACAGGACCGCAAGCGAACACCCATCACCCGTCCACGCCTAGAGATATCAAGACAATGGGTAGGAATAGTCCCTGCCAGAAAAGTCCAGGACTCCGTGTTATCCGTGGTGGTCGATGAAAGTGCCCAGGTGGTGCATCACGTGCTGCCATTAGTACTCTTTGTTCCCCCCACACTTTTTGCAACGCTGAAAACACCCCGTGACTAGCATCTACCACGGTCCACCACATGGCACACACGCTCGTAGCATTCTACAATCAGGCAAAAGCCCTGTTACGATTCGTGCACCAGATCTGTGAAGAATTTCGCCCGGGTTGTGGGGGCAACGTAGTGCTGTGCTATGTAGTACCAGATCAGGCGATTTTTCCGTGTGTACCGGATCATCTACTACTGATCTTATCAACACACGGCGTGTCCTCGATGATTCATTAGGGTTTGGAAACATCGCTGGATCTATCACAGTATGAGGTTGAGGTTCATGTCATCGGTTGATCTGTAGAACTGTCATTGGACTACTGTCTCTGGCCTGTAATCTGGCCACCTATTACCCCTACTACTATATAAATCTCTCGCGAAAAAAACAAAATCGCTGAATAAACTATCTTCTATTCGCCTTTCTGAGCATAGTAAGATATGAAAGTATGAGCTATTTCTGTCCAGTGGTTCGTGAATGAAAAATCACTAAACATTGGTACATTTCGCCATTTTCGGAACTTCTCCGCTTTTTTCGCTAATGCATTCCGTTTACGGCCTCGAAATTCGCGCTCTAATCTCTAATTCGATCAGCCTTTGAGCAGAGCGCATCGCGCAGCTACACATCAAGCACCATTTGGATACCCCATCGACTGGATGTAGGAGGGGTTTTTCAAGCGTTTGACGAAGGAGTGAGGAGCGATAACCCCCGAAGTCGACGGAGGCAGCGAAGCGCGCCGAAGACTACGTAGGGAGTGGTAGAGCGACGAGATCCGAGAGCGGAGCGGTCAAACGCTTGTTAGGGGTAAGACAAAATAGCAATCAACTCATACAGAAGTCTGCGTCTTGCGGTTTAACCTGTTCAGACAAGCTATCAGGCTAGAAAGTTGGCTCCGTCTGCACTGGTTTCCATAACCACAGGATCTCTCATCTCGTACCCAACAGATCATTCCCTCTCAAGCACACCCATGCTGCCGAATAGCTCCAACATGAGTTCTGGACGAGAGTGCATCTACAATCATCTCAAACAAGAGGATTAAAAACCCACCCTTCCTGAGTTATTGGTCTTCATAAATACGCTATACATGAGTCTCACCTGGAGTCAAGATCACACTGGATATACCCAGTTACAAGTCCAACTTGATTCTGACAGCCTTGACCTGAGTGTAGTTGTCAAGAGCCTCCTCACCCATCTCTCTACCGAAACCGGACTGCTTGTAACCACCGAATGGCACAGTGACATCAAAGTCATTGTATGTGTTGATCCAAACAGTACCAGACTTGAGCTTCTTAGCGACACTAAGGGCTCTGTTGATGCTCTGGGTCTGGATACCAGCACCAAGACCATACTCAGAGGCGTTGGCCATCTTGACAACCTCATCAATGGTGGAGAACTTGGAGATGGTGACAACAGGTCCGAAGATCTCCTCAGTGAGGATCTGGGCATCCTGTGGAACGTCGTAGAAGACAGTTGGCTGGATGAAGTATCCCTTGGTTCCGATACGCTCACCACCAGTAAGCAACTTGGCGGAGGACTTCTTACCAATGTCAATGTACTTCATGATAGTCTCAAACTGTGGCTTGTTGGTGATGGCACCCTGGTAGTTAGACTCGTCGAATGGGGAACCGACCTTGATGGTGGTCTCCAAGTGCTTCTTGAACTCAGCGAGGAGCTTGTCGTAGATGGTGTCCTGAACGTAGATTCTGGAACCGGAGGAACAGATCTGACCAGCGTTCTTGAAAATACCATTGACCAAGTTGTCCAAAGTCTTTGGCAAGTCACAGTCGTCAAAGACAATGTTTGGAGACTTACCACCAAGCTCGAGGGTAACCTTCTTCAAGTTGGACTGAGCAGCCTTGACCATGACGTCTCTACCAATGGCAGTGGAACCGGTGAATGCAATCTTTCTGATCTTTGGGTGGTTCAAGATGGCCTCACCACAGGTTCTACCTGGACCTGGGACAATGTTGACAACACCATCTGGGATACCGGCCTCCTTACACAAAGAAGCAAAGAACAAGGCGTTCAAAGGAGTAGCAGAAGCTGGCTTGAGGACAACAGTGTTACCTGTGACCAAAGCTGGAGCAATCTTCCAAGACAACATCATGATTGGGAAGTTCCATGGAATGATCTGTCCACAGACACCAAGTGGCTCTCTGTATGTGTAGTTGACGTATCCCTCGGTTGGAATGGAACGGCCGTCAAGCTTGTCAGCGAAACCAGAGGTGTATCTCAAGTAGTCAATGACCAACTGGACATCACCACGGGCCAAGGCAAGGGTCTTACCGTTGTCAAGAGATTCAATGGAGGCCATAAGCTCGTGATTCTTCTCAACAAGGTCAGCGAGCTTCAAAAGAAGACTGGAACGGTACTTGGCACTGGAAGTGGACCAAACGTCGTTGAAGGCCTTCTCTGCGGCCTCGACAGCGTAGTCAACATCTTCAGCGCTGGCAGCGTACACGTGTCCCACGATCTCCTCAGTGGATGGGTTCTCGACCTCGATGGTCTTGTCAGTCTTGTGGAACTTGTTGTTGATGAAGATACCAGTTGGCTGCTCGTAGGTGAGGCCGTTTGGCAAAGTGATCTTGATTGAATCAGCAGCTGGTCTGTTGAATGTGGACATGGTTCTGAGTAGGTTTGCGAGGGAAGCAGTCATAAGAGGAGAGTGGCGACGGGCCACGGAGGCCAATGCCGTTGGTTTAAATAGGGACGCCTGGCAGGAGTGTTAGTAACAGTAACATAACAAACGTAATCACAAAGTCATTGGTTCCGATATTAGCGATGCGCAGAGAGCAAGCCACTCAAAAGGGTAGCCAAATGTACGGGGAAGGGTGCAATATGGGGTACTCTGGCCCGGTTGTGAAGGAAAACACCGCGGCAAGGCACGGTGAATGAGCCAATTGTCAGTCTGTTTGTTCCAGAGTCGTGTTTCAGAAGTTGTGGCAGACGGTGTAACTGTCGAGTATGCGAGTTAATGGCCTCGATGTCTTTATCTCCCCGGCAGACTGCATCCGATCGATGTAGCAAGGTGGGGTTCGATAGTGCACTGAAGAATGTTCTGGAACTGAGAGTGGTGTGAAGAGTAGAGTTCACCTCATGGATCCTTAGATCGCCCCATGCTGGTGAGTTGATGATCGGTGAAGTGATATGGTGGAGCTTTTTTTGGTGAAGACTCCATAGACAACCTCGGTGTTTGGCGCACTGGCAGTTGATGGGTGTGGAAACTCTGACATGGAAAGCATACTCACCATTGTGTATACCAGGTTAGATACCGAGGCGCAAAATGAGAACACGAGCCAACACAGAACAGTCCAAAGTTATATACCAGATGTCGGGTCTACATTTTTTTGCACTCTTCGATGATTCATAGAGATTCCGGCCATGCAGAGGAGTCGCGATGCGTTTGAGAACACCCAGATCCAGGGGCTCCGGGCTTTTGGGCCAATGGGGCGAATGGTGGCCGAGAACAAGGCGATAACGATGGACAAGAGCACAGAGAGTCCAGACAGTGAATTGCTGTGCCGCTGATGCCTGCGAAGTTCAATTGCCAGTCCAGTGAGATCGTTGAGAAAAGTGAACCGGCCCCGGAGTTAGGCCGGTAGCGGAGTGCGGCTCGCATTGGGACCCTTGGATGCCATAAACTATGATGAGCTTCTTTCAAACGTCGTACGTTCTATATATAATCTCATATCGTTAGCTCATTAGATCAAGGTGTTTTCGCAATCCGATAGATTTCTGCCGCATGGAAGGGATCGCCAGGCTCCTAAATTGTGCACCCCCACCTAGAAGTGGCTGAATAGCCGCCATCACCAGGACCAAGAAGAGACCATGGATTGGGATCAGAGTCTGGGTGAGTCACCACGGCTTCACACGCAAGGACTCTGGATTTGACTCTGGACCTGTTGTTCTTCTCTCATTGGTTTGATCTGAGATGTGTTCTCCATTTGATCCTTGGGGCCGTCAAAGACAGTGAAAAATGGGTGTCCCCGATGTACAGGACTCACCTGACTCAAGTACCGCCAAAGGGAGACCAGGAAGGAAGTGGTCCGGGCCTAACAGCTCAACCACGGACTTTGTTCAATACAGATTCAGCATATTGAGAGCTTGAGCGCTTGAAAGGATTCAAAGATTGTGCCATACTGCAATTGTATCACGACGTGATGCATGTACTGCGAGCCGTCAAGTGCCTTCCTGGGTCATTTGCAACAAACGTTGCAGTTCAAACAGTGCACCAAAGAGTAAAATGATTTCAATATACAATAATAGAAGGCACAAAGACTACTAACTAGTAACAGCCACCGTTCATCTTTACCATGAACGATCTGAGGTGTTTGACCCCCTGCATCAGCATCAACCAGAATGATACACTATGAGCTCCAACCAGATCTGGACTTCTCCACTCTTAATCAGTGATTACAGAGGGTGAGTATCAGTCAACACCGATTCTCACATCCATTAACAATGATGAGAAACAATGAATCAGCATCCCCTAACTCAAAGCTTCTAGAATACTCTCTGACAAGCGAGACAATGACATGATTATGTGTCAGCGCTGACAGTGATGCATCTCATCGCGCAGCCGAGCACGTGACTCCATCGTTCGCGAACTGGTTTGACGAGTCGGCGGCGCGGGATTTGTAAACCGGACAAATTACGTAAAGCTTTGTAAATCCCAGTGTCTCGGGGATCTATAGCTTACTAGCGGTGATTACAACTCCTTACAAATCCCGGTTTCAGAGGTCCGCGATAGATGCTGTTTTGTCATGATCCCGTAACTATTTGAAAGTTGGACATCGAGGCATCTCTCACTGGGTATAAAAGAACAGGATCTCTCATCTTCAACTCCGAAACCTCTGTTTTTGTGAGGCTCATCATCATCTACATAGCTTGACACACACAAAGTCGATAGCTAACACATACAACACACACAACACAAACCACACGAACAAACTCATGACAGATAACATGGTTGCTCCAAGATCCATCCTCAAGTTCTTCCTTGCCATCGCTCAAGAAGAGGGTGTTGGTGCCCAGGTGCGAAGATCAATTGGAACCATGAAGATGCGTAACTTCCCACCATTCCTCATGCTTGATCACTTCAACGTCACTCCACCAGCCGGTTTCCCAGACCATCCACACAGAGGTTTCTCCACCGTCACATACATCAACGAAGGTATGATGGCCCACGAGGACTTCACAGGTTCTATTGGTGTGTTGAAGCCAGGTGACTTGCAGTTCATGACTGCCGGTAAGGGTATTGTCCACTCCGAGATCCCAGTCAAGACTGAGAACAACGACCCATGTATTGGTATGCAGTTGTGGGTTGACCTCCCAGTTGAGTTGAAGGATTGTGAGCCATTGTACAGAGACCTCAAGCGTGAGGAGATTCCTATTGCTAAGCCAAATGACAAGGTTACCGTCAAGGTTATTGCTGGTGAGTCATACGGTGTCAAGTCCGTCCAGGACCTCGCCTCTGTTGCAGTCGACTACTATGACTACGAGGTTGCACCAGGTGGTGAGTTCACCCAGGCATTCCAGGCCGACTACAACGTGTTCCTCTACATTCTCAAGGGTGAGTTGGAGGTCAACGGTACTCACTTGGCACAGCACTCTGCTGCCTTCTTCAACAGAGATGGTGAAGGTGTCATTGCAAAGGTTCCAGAGTCTCAGAAGGGCAACACTAGACTTGTCCTCATTGGTGGCCAGGTTCTCGACCAGCCAATCGTTCAGCATGGTCCATTCGTTGCCACTTCCAAGGAGAAGATTTACGACGCCTTCCTCAGTTACCAGCATGGTGTCAACGGATTTGAGAGAGCCCGTGGTTGGAGTTCTAGCATTGCCGGTGGTGTCAAGGAAGGTCAATTGGGCGAGCAGTTGAAAGAGTCCAAGCCAGTCAAGGACGAGCTCTAAACAGGTTCAGCTAAAGAGCACAGCATTTGGAGGTTCAACAGACAATGATGTCTAAGGACCAGGTATTTATCATATAAAACGCTTTTGATTTATTACTTTTAGTGTTGTAGAGTTGAAGAGCTGAAACTGGTATGCGCCGCATTCTAGGGGCAAAAAAATTCCTGCGAGCCCATCGAATCGCTAATTTGAGATGTGTCATGATGAGCCTGATTTGAGCTACGGACGACACTTTTAACCCCCAAACACTCAACTATAACACACGCATCATGCGCCTCACCAGATCAAAGTCAGGTGCACGCAAATCCACTCGAACAGCAAGCAAACCGGTCAAGGTGAAGACTGAGGACGCCAAGGCACACGTCAAGAAGCCAAAGCCAAAGCCAAAGAAGCAAACACCAGGCGAGAGAAAGCTTCAGACGAGGCAAGAAGTCTGCTTGAGGAAGCCAAAGTACACATATACGAAGCCACACGTCAAAGTTGAAGAGACAAATCCTCTCTCCAGCCCTTCAAAAGCAGTCCCACCTTTGGGCAACCGTGATATCCTGCTCTCGAAGCTCGAGGTCTGCGCCTCACTCATCACGCCGACACTACGAAACCTCAGCCCAGTTCTCCAGGAACAGGTTGATGAGTTACGCAAATTCAAGCTGTTCAAGAACTTTCAGATCGATATGGGAACGCTGAAGCTGCTCAATTCGGAGGCGTATGAGATGGATGAGAGGGACAACGCCCTTATGAAGATCATGGGTATGGAGGATGGTGAAGAACAGGACAGAGCGTTCTGGAAGCATTATGGCATGAAGTATGATATGGATGAGGCGCTGGAATCCATTTTGATGAAGAGAGATGATACTATTGAGGAGTTGAATTTGAATGCATGAGGGACTGTCTCTGGACACCCAGAATCCACATAGCTTACATTTTGATTAAGTAGAGGGTCATGTCTTTCGTAGCAATTAGTATATCCTTGTCAGTCAAGTAGGTCGTCATCATTTGGAGCGACTTCAGCAGCGGCAGCAGCAGCAACAGCAGCAACACCGGCTGCCACCACAGCAGCTTCCGGTTGTGGTTGTGCGATGCCATCCAGATCCTGAATTGGAGCAATTGGAGTGTCAAACCAACGCCATGGGGGCAGAAGGATATTGATACCATGAACACGACCAAACACTTCCTCGAAGTAGAATATGATGTGGCCGACAACGAGACCTGAGATTCCCACGGGCGTCAGTGTCCCCTTGAACAAGAGGGTCTGGACCACGATTGCGATTCCGTAGTATGCCGCTTTGAACTCGATAATGCCAAAGAGGGCAATGCCCTGGTTCGGATTCTTGCGACCCCAGACATACATGAGTGCATCTAACAGTGGTGTACTGAGCCATGTCTGGACGTTGAAGTAGAATGTGTATGCGACGAGGAGGACAGCGTTGATCATGATGTACCAGAGATAGTCGAATGGGCCATTGAAGCCCTCCTCCATGTGGCGTGAGTGATGCGTGATGTGGTAGAGGCTGTAGATGGTGGAGATGTTGAAGTCACCGAAGAAGAAGAATGACGAGACGAGACGCCAGTACTCGTGTTTCTTGATGACAACCTGGGGAACGAGGGCAAGATCCGTGCTGAGGACAACGCCCGTGGTGACGAGTGCAGAGGAGCCGAGAATGCCAATGACCCAGCACCGTGTGACCATCGGGATGTCCTGTGTCCAGGCAAGTGCAATTCGTTCCATTGTGCTCAGACAGGGTGTGCGAAGTGGCTGTGTTGAGGTGTTAAGGGATAAGAAGATGGTGATCTGGCGTTAAGTTCTAGTCTGGAAATCCACCGGGGCTCGAAACCTTGCCGGATGCGGAACGGTAGCGGCAGGGCGCGTTTGATGCTAAGGCGGAGTGGAAGTGTTTGTGTACACGGTTGATCAAATTAGGTAATATACAGGTTTCCGGGAGCAAAGGGAATAAAACTTTTCTTTTATACCTGAGTCGGGCAGCAGACTCTCTCCATTCCTCGGCTTGTCAGTTCCAACAGCAGTCACAGCCGCAGTCGCACCCAGGTGTGATTGTAGAGGCCATGCCCTAACTGATGTCACGTGACTAGGTCATGTGATGCTCAGACCCTGATTCCGTTGGTTCGGGCACATCTGTTTAGTCAGCGCACGGCAAGCTCAACAGG
The DNA here is from genome assembly GCA_030563065.1 of Petasospora veronae. Classification (NCBI taxonomy): domain Eukaryota; kingdom Fungi; phylum Ascomycota; class Saccharomycetes; order Phaffomycetales; family Wickerhamomycetaceae; genus Petasospora; species Petasospora veronae. The sequence continues at coordinate 1,216 of JAKUBA010000032.1, read as the reverse complement.
CCCCTCACATTGAGTACTGTCATTCAACGTTCCGCAGGTGAGTGGATGATTGTCTTGATGTGATTGATTGCGAGCTTGTGTAGCAGTGCTTGTTTCCGTGTGTTGTCAATACTGTACGTGCTCTTTGGTGATGCCTTGGTGAAGTGAATCGTGAATGTGTTCTGAATTGGTTCAAGGTGATAGATGGACTTCAATTCGTTTGGCGTCAGAGGTTTCGTCAGCAAGTCAGCCGGGTTCAATTTTCCCGGGATGTGACGGACAGTGAGTGTTTGATCATTGTGGATGAGTCCATGCAAGAACTGTAGGTTGCGGAAGAAGTTGTCGCCTTCGTATCTCAGAGTTGTGTTGTTCAAACTCTGGATCAGTGGATTGTTGTCAACGTGTGCTTGGATGAGAAGTTCGTCGCTCTCAGAGAGCCCATGAATCTCCTTGATGATATGGGTGAGTTGTCTGGCCTTCTTCACTCCCTCATAGAGGCCAATGAGTTCAGAAAGCTTGGTGGAGTTCACAGTTGTCTGTGTGATGCGGAACGACTTGGAATAGATCAGGTGTCCGTTCAGCATGATGATGAATCCAGCATGCATAGTGCTGTGACGACTGAAAGATGCGTCAGTGTAGAGTTCAATGACAGGCATCTCGTGCTCTGCCATTGGAGATGGGGGTGTCAACGTCAGCGTAGAAGCGACGGTGTTGTAGAGAAACTGGAAGACCTTGAGAATGGCCTGATATGACAAACGGTTTGGTCTGTTGTTGAAGGCAGCCAGTGCATGGGTAGCGTACTGGATGTCCCATCTTGTTCTGGTGGAGATGTATGTGAGCAAGCCAACCAGTTGTTGGTGTTGTTGCACAGTGATAATCCGTTGTGGGATATGGTCTTGAATGTAGTCATTGTAGTCCACAACGATGTGGGCCTGCTTCCTAGTCTCCTCTGTAGATTTGGATGCAGCCTTAGGATCCTGAGAGTCCCAGTACTCGGCCCCGAAGATCTGTTCGGATAGGACCTTGAAGTGAGAGTGATAGAGGTTGTCTGTTGGACGTTGAACGAACTCTTGTTCTTCTGGTGTCAATGTCTGCTCAATCACAACATTGATGTATTGGTGGATGGAGATTTTGGTTGTAATGTCTCTGGTGTCGATGAAGAGTCCAACGTATGTTGTGTACTCGTTGGTGGTTGGTGTTGTAGTCTCATAGTACTTGTTGAGGTGTTCCCCGAAAA
>JAKUBA010000031.1:0-144628 GCA_030563065.1 Petasospora veronae | reverse complement strand
CTCCAGTTTTGGACTGTCACACCGCCCACATTGCTTGTAAGTTCGACACTTTGTTGGAGAAGATTGACAGACGTTCCGGTAAGAAGCTCGAGGAGTCTCCAAAGTTCGTCAAGTCTGGTGATGCCGCCATTGTCAAGATGATCCCAACCAAGCCATTGTGTGTTGAGGCTTTCACTGACTACCCACCACTCGGTCGTTTCGCTGTCAGAGACATGAGACAGACTGTTGCTGTTGGTGTTATCAAGTCTGTTGAGAAGTCCGACAAGGCTGGTAAGGTCACCAAGGCTGCCCAGAAGGCTGTCAAGAAGTAAACTTGATCAACCGATCTGTTTATTTCTCTCTGTTGCAGGATGTATAATGTTTTAATTTAAATCCGTGGCTTTATAAAAAGTACCTTGTAGTTGAGCATGAGCCACGAGCTGGAGTTGAATGGATCGTACGTACAGATCTGGGACTAGACGTAATCTGATGTTCGCTTACAAGTTGTGATCTATAGCTCAAACGATCTCGCATCGTACTATATATCGACAGTACTTACACATGCAAGCGATGGTGAGAGATCTATATCTCAATTAAATATGACTCGAATATACAAAGACCTGCAGCCTTTAAAGAGAATATAGTACCAGACATGAAAGGTGCCCTCAGCTAGGAGGGGATATGTTCGAGCAAAGAGGTTTGGACAAAAAGAATATAAAACAGTAGTAGTATAGAGAAGTTAATGAAATGTGTGTCGTGTGAAAGACCAAACCGAAGGGATGAGCCCTGATCTGGCGTGTGAAAGGTCAACTTCATAGGAATCAAAGAAAGGAAATCAAGCATCGCGTCGTGTGGGTAGAGTGGGGTGTGTTGTGAACAGTTGATAGAGCTCATACCGATCTCAAATTCACCAAGGCCAAAACAGCATCCTGTTCGTCCTTCTGGAGGATACCAGGCTCAAGCTTTGGGTCAATGTCCATAGCCTCGCAGTCTCTTCTCAACTTGACTGCACCAATAGACTGCCAGTCCTCCTCATCAGTGTCAGATTCCACTTCTGCGTTCTCTGTGCTCAGCGTCGATCTGATGGAGCTGTTTCTTCTAGTACGGCTCTTCATCTCGACTTTCTTAGCATATAAGAGTTCTGGGGATGATGGTGTCAGTGAGTTGGATCTGTGCTGCTTGGTGAACTTTGGCTTCTGGATGCCTCTTGACTGGCTCGATCTTCTGGATGAGACTGTCATTGGTGGGGAGACGAGTCTGCCGTTCAGCTTGAGTGGAGGAATATGGTCATCGTCATCCATGTTGAAGACGCCGTCGTGCTCAGAGTCTGAGAAGTCGCTGGATGAGCTCTGCTGATCATCCTCATCTTCTTCATCGTCATCAGAAGCAATAGCATAGTCATTGTCCAGTGAAGTGTCTCTGAGATCCTTCTTTGACTTCTTGCCCAGCAGCTTATCATGAGCATCCAGCTCGTACTTGTTCTTTGTGATGGACTGTCTTCTGGCATTGGCTGCAGCGCTGCTGAGTGATGGCGATCCGGTGGTGCCACTGTCGCTGTCCTTGACTTTGGCGTTTGCGATTCTGACAGCGGTTCTCTCTTTGGCAAAATCCTCTGGAGCTACCTTCTTGGCTCTCCATTGGCCCCATCCAATCTTCTCAAAGATGATAGAGTCCTCTTCGTGGCCCTGGTTGAGGCAGCCCATGATGAGTCTTCTCTGCTTGGAAAGCGATAGCTTGTCGAACCCCTGAACCTGCTTGGTCAAGTTGGAGGTGATGTGTCTGATCGCAAGTGGACCTGTCACTAGAAGCAACTGGGCAAGTCTCTGAGGGGTGCATTGGTTAGCAACGGCAATTCCTTCCACGGAGGAGGTGGAGAGCTGTGTCACATGCTTGGTAGCTGGCTTCTTGTAGGTGGCCTGGGTGATGAACTGAGGCGAGTCAAGCGCAGACTGGGAGACGGAGGAGGACGAGAGGTTGGAGTGGTTCGAGAATGGTGAGGAAGGTGCGAGTGAGTCCGGGGATGTGAGTTTGAGAGAGGTCATGGTTGTTTGTGTGTTTGTGTGCTGGTGTTGTGGGGCGTGGGGCGAGGGCGTGGGCTGGGCGGTAAGGGCAGAGTGCAGGCCAGAGCAGGGCGGTCAGTCGGTAGAGAGTGTGGCGTATAGCGTGTGGTGTGTCAGGGTTTGCTGGACGTTCGGTGAGTGTTGATGGAGCAGTGGAAAGGACGTGTTGTTGGCGAAGTGTGTGAAATTTCGCCTCAACGTGTATTCTTATCAGAGGCTCGGGAATCGCGTCGGCGGGCGAGGAAAGGAAAACAATGGCTGCTGCTCGGGATCTTGCGGGCGGTGTCGGGGAGGCTGGGACGCGTTTGTGGGTCTCTTGAGGGCACGATCCGGTTGTGTGAGGGTGTATCTTTCAGTGGGAGGCAGTTGGTGAAGTTGGGAGGAGCAGGCCGCAATTTCGAGCGGGTTCATAGGCCCTGTTTCCCACGTGAGTCCCACGTGAGTCCCGGCATAGTCCTGGGCCAGACCCTCCGACTCACCGGGACTCGCTGAGATTATCCGAGACTAGCACCCCTTCGAAACGTGGAGAGCGTGCAGAGCGCTCAAAGTACTAGATCGTTCCCTGTATAGTTCCTCAGGCACCTCGTTCCGGTTGACTGGGCGCACTCATGGGCCCTTGTTCGGTGTCGTGCTCTCTGGACTATGCTCTAGTGGCAGTGATATCACCGGGGTCACCTCCCACGGCCCAGTCCCGTCAGTGACCACCGGGTTGCTTGCTGGTCTAGTCTCGCGTACCTTGAGACTAGCTCGGGGCCATGTGAACAACGCATTCAAATACAACCTCTCAAGTTTATTATATACACACTTCAATCGTCGATGGAGTACTGTGGAGCCACCTCGGAGATGTCCCTCAGAGCAACAAGCACGCTCGCATCTTCCAACACACCTCTGACAGTGTCGTTAGCGTACTGAGGAGTTGCCGTTGGTACAAAGCTAGACCGCTTGAGCTCCTCGAAGCTCACCGATCTGATAATATCCAGCACCTTGAGGATCACCCGGTTCCTGAATGCCCTGTCATTGTCAAACACCGCGAGGATCCGGCGCTGACATCCCTCGAGCTTCGATGCCTCAACGTCTTTGGAGGACTTGATCTCGTATGAGTTCTTAGGCTGAACCAACGAGCTCACTGTCTTGAAGTTGAGATACTTGAGAAACACGAGCAGGAACTGGTAGATGTGGCACTCCATTGAAGTCAATGCGTCTCGTAGAGTGCTGATATTGTACCGGCAGTACCCTTCCAAAACAGCAGCGTATGACGAGACGAGCTCCATGGTCTTGAGGTCCGAGAGTCTGTCTGTTTCAAAGTGCTCATAGTGCATCTTCATGTGCTGTGACAATGAAATGATCAACAAGGAGTACACCTTTGCGTTGTGAATCTTGTCTGTGGTGGAAATCGTTGGAGTCTCCTTCAAAAGGGAACTCATAAGGAACGTGTTGTAGTTTTGGAACCGAATGTCAAACTCTTCCCTCTGGTTCTGCTTGATCTGTGCGTTGTTCAGCCCTGCTTCGATGAAGGCCATGTTTCGATCCCTGAGGATGTTCATGAACTCGTACTCACGAAATGGATCGTCCGCCATCGTGACTGTCAACCGGGTCAGGCCATGGATGATGTTGGGTCTGGATGACAGTGAGCACAGCAGTGCCTCGGTGAATGAGATCTTCATCCATGTCGCACCTTGGGTGATATGAAGCCCATGTGAATAGGCATTTGAAACAGTCGCAAACATCATCTTCCATGCCTTCTCAAACTCAAACACGTAGTGGAAGTAGTGAGTGATCAACAGCTGGGAGTTGATGAACCGCAGCGTCTCGGTCTCCTGTGACTTGGACACCTGGAAGTAGTAGTTGATCAGTGCCTTCACCGTTGTCTTGGTGTCTTTGACCATGGCACGATCAGGGTGAAGCAATCCCTCCTTTAACGAATCGATCAAGATGGCGAGCAAAACCATCATCTCATCATCATAAGTCCAGTCATCAAGCTTCTTGTGGCTGTGGAGGAACCAGTGAACTTGGTACTCGTCGAATAACTCGCTGAAGTAGCTCAGCTTTGTCTTGTCAAAGAACTTCTTGACACATTCGCTCAACAGCTTCATGTTCGGCTCCTCAGCACCATGTACCAACATTGGAAGTGGTCTCTTCTTTGCCTTGGGTTTCTCCCGTGTGTCTTTCTTCGTCAGTTCTGCGAATGCAGGCAACTTCGTGGGTGTGCCGTCAGGAGCTCCTGTCACGGGTGCGTCTGACGTGTTACCCAGCAGTAAGTACTCCAGTGACTGGATCGAGTTGGAACCAAAATGTTTTGAGTTCCCTGTTCCTGATGAGTCAAAAATCGAGATGAGGTCCTCGGATACCTGTAGCTTCGTCTCCAGCTCTCTCAGCCTTGACTTATAGTACTCCACCTGGTTCTTCACCTCGTTGTTCTCATGTTGCAAATGGTGCGAATCCAGTGCGGAATGAACATTCACCATACTCGAGATATACGGTGGCATTGGTTGTCCGGTGGATGTAGCTGAAGTGATCAGAGGAGGCAGTCCAAGGTGGTGTTGTTGTGGCAGTTGTGGCTGGTGTGCGTCCACCTGGGGTGCGAGCTTGTGAAGCTCGATGGATCGGAACTTGGACGGGTAGGTGCACTGGACGCCACGGTTGTAGCAGTTCTTGCACGGTTGAACTCTGTTGCATCGGATCTTGCGGCGTCTGCACTCGTTGCAAGAGATCGGGAGCACCATTGTGGGTGGTCTGGGAGGGTCCTATGTTATGTCAGACAGGGTTTGATGGACCAGATAAACGCGGTGGCGAGCAGAGCAGAACAGCGAATTCTCGTCTGACAGCAGAAACCAATAGCAAGATCAAGAGCAATACACTCAGAAACAGCCCAAATCCGTGATCTTTTACTGTTGATCCAACGCGGAGTACAAGAGAAAAAGTTGGGGCCTGCGCGCTTGTCCGTTGGAACTCCGTCATTTGGCGAAAAAATGGCAGCGGAAGACCGAGGCCGTGCGCCAGTCGACAGTGGTGTCCAGGTGTTGTCATTTCCGCTTTTGGAATCAGTCACGTGACTGCATTTGATCATCATCAATATCTACACTTTGCATCAAATTCACTCATATTTGTCTGTGACTAAACACTAAAGGTGCCCTGCATGCTGCAGTCGATTCAGATCAGCAGGACAACCACACAAGCAAGCACTGAGGCCAACCAGGTGAGGCCCAGGCTGGATCCAGCACCCTCAATCAAGGTCACACTGGCTTCAGTGCTGGTGGTTGGAGATCCAGAGTACTCCAGAGTAGAGGTATACGTGGAAACAACAACAGCTCCGCTGGAGTCTGTAGTGATAACACCCGTGATAATCTCAGTCTTTGTGGTACCGCCCTCAGTGATCACAGAAGTCTCGCCAGGAACGGTGACAGTGCCAGTGCCAGTGCCAGTGCTGCCTTCAGTGTGTGTAACCCCTGTGGTGGCCTTGCTGGAGTCCTCTGCGGTCGTCAAAGGATAGTATGTGGAATACACAGTTGTTTCACCATTGTGTGTGGATGTTACAGCAATGATACCAGTAGTCACCTCGGTTTCGGTGCACTTACCCTCAGAACAAGACGTGATGGTCACAACTGTGGTTCTTGGGACCAGCTCATCAGTGGTAGTCAATGGACAGAACGTGGTGTACTCAGTGACTTTACCATTCTCAGTAGTGGTAACAACAGTGACACCCGTTGTAACAGCAGTCTCAGAGCAAACATCATGGGAGCATGACGTGATGGTTACAACTGTGGTACTTGGGCCAAGCTTATCAGTGGTGGTACTTGGACCAGACTCATCAGTGGTAGTCAAAGGACAATACGTGGTGTACTCAGTAACTTGACCATTCTCAGTAATGGTAATGACAGTAATACCTGTTGTAACAGCGGTCTCAGAGCAGACATCATTAGAGCAAGAAGTGGTCGTGATGATAGTGGTGCTCTGGTCATTGTCAGTGGTGGTCGAAACACCAGAATCGGGACCAGTGGTGACACCAGGCTCACCAGTACCGGAAGAAGAAGATGTTACCGTCTCAGAAGTACCACTAGTGGTCCCAGAACCGGTCTCACTTGAGCTTGAACTCCAAGCAGCATCGTCATAGATAGTGAAACTCAAGTCGAACACCAAAGTAGCTCTCTTGACCAATCTCTTGGAATCTGGAACCTCCACGGAAACTCTAGCATTGTTTGTGTAAGGGCTGTCGGCTGTAGCAATGGCGAACAGCTGGAGGACAAGCTCGGCGCCCTCAGCGATAGGAGCTTCATAAACAGCATCATACTCCTCAGGATCGACATCAACGTCGCCAACAGAAGCACCTTCTAAAAGAAGAGATCCAGAGACGAAAGTGTATGGCGAACCTGGGTCACGGCCAGTAATAGAGACAGACGTCCATGGGCCAAGTGTGCCTGGAACGTGAATCTCCCAGTGTGGCTGACCCTCCAGGAGGTATCCGGTGATGTATGGGGTGTATTCAACTGGAGTGGAGGAAGATGATGAAGCAATTTCAGATGATTCTGTGGCATCAGATGAAGCAGATCCGTGGGAGGTGTTGGAGCTGGAGCTTTCACCAGAGGACTCGGTGGAAGAGCCATCAGATGGGTTAGAGGAGGACTCACCTGCAGAAGATGATCCAGAAGTGGATGGCTCAGACGAAGCATCTGTGGATGAGCTCTCGATAGAAGACCCGGTGGATGAAGACTCGGTGGTTGATGACTCTGTAGATGACTCGCTCTTGTCTGTAGAGCTGGAAGGCACGGCAGTGTCAGAGGATGAAGCAGAAGATGACTCAGAAACATCAGATGAAGAACCCGTGCTTGATGAAGACTCGACAGTGGAAGATGAAGCACCAGATGAAGCTGATGAAGATTCAGCTGATGAGCCAGAGGTGGAGTCAGAGTCGAAGGAGGAGGCCGAAGAGGCTTCAGAGGACGAGGACACGCTAGAAGCACTGGACTCCCCAGATGAGGATTCGGCACCAGAAGAACTGTCCGACGTAGATGAAGCGACAGAAGAGGATTCAGCAGATGAAGAACTATCAGACGTAGAAGATGATTGTGCTTGTGAGGAAGAGGATACAACAGACGAAGATGCTTCAAAAGAGGAGGAGAATTCAGCAGGGGATGATGCTTCCGAAGACGATACACCAGAAGAAGACTCAGATGACTCGATCGCTGATGAAGAACTCTCATCAGAGCTTGAAGAAGATGAAGAGGCCTCGGTCGAAGATGCCCCTGTAGAAGATGCTTCAGAAGACGAAAGTTCAGAAGAAGAGGCTTCCTCAGAGGATGAGGCAAAAGACGAAGACTCCGAGAACTCAGACGATGAAGATACCTCATAAGAACTCGAATCAGATGAAGAGACTCCAGTAGAAGATGTTTCAGACGAAGAGGTGTCAGTAGAGGATGGTGCTTCAGAGGAAGATGCTTCCGAGGAAGACGCCTCAGATGAAGATACATCAGATGAAGAAACCTCAGATGAAGATGCCTCAGATGAAGATGCTTCCGAAGAAGACTCAGAATACTCTTCTGTGGATAAAGAAGATGATTCATGAGAAAACGGCACGACTGTTGGTGGAGAAGATGGGGCCTCAGAAGAAGACTCCGAAGAATCAGTCGATGAAGAGACCCCTGTAGAAGATGCCACAGATGAAGATTCGGAAGAAGACTCAGAAGATGATGATGAAGACGAAGTATCAGAGGACGCCTCGTCAGAGCTCGAGGAAGAGATCTCAGACGATGAGGTACCAGCCGAAGATGAAGAGTCGTCAAACGACGTTGCAGAGGATGAGACCTCAGAAGAAGGCTCAGTTGATGAAGAAACCTCATTGGAGCTTGAAGCATCTGAAGATATCTCGGAAGACGAGGCTCCAGTAGAAGCTGTTTCAGAGGTGAACACTTCGGAAGAAGACGAGTCAGCAGAAGACGATGTATCGGAAGAAGATTCAGAAGATTCAGAAGATTCAACTGCTGATGACGAAGATGAGGCATCAGACCCCGAGGATTCAGTCGATGAAGACAAAACAACGTCGGAGCTAGAATCAAAGGAAGAGACCTCGGTAGAAGAGGGACCCGCAGAAGATGATTCAGAAGATGATTCAGAAGAAGACCCAGAAGAAGACCCAGAAGAAGACTCGGATGAAGACTCGGATGAAGACTCAGATGACTCGGCTGATGAAGAAGCCACACTGGAGCTCGAAGAGGATGAAGAGATCTCGGTCGAAGATGCGCCAGTAGAGGATGCTTCAGAAGAGGAGGATCTGGCAGATGGTGAGGCATCAGAGGAAGCGCTGTCGGAGCTTGAAGCTGATGAAGATATCTCAGAAGAAGAGGCACCAGTAGAAGATGAAGAGTCATCAGAAGAGGAGGTAGAAGAAGACGCAGAAGAAGACGCAGAAGAAGACGCAGAGGAAGAGGCAGAGGAAGAGGCAGAGGAAGAGACTCCAGTTGAAGAAGAAGCTGCCGAGCTGGATGAGCTCACAACACTGGATGATGAAGTTTCCCCACAATTTGCGGCAGGTGAAGCAGTGATGATATTGCTGAATGTGATGGAATAGTAACTCTGTGAGAGCACACCATACATGGTACCATCGCACTGGTATGGAGGATCGCTTGTTGCAATACCGTAGATGTCGAGCAAGAAGGAGCTCCAGTCTTCAGGGAGATACTCTCCGGTTGTGTTGGTGATATACGAACGAGTTGAGACAAGAGCTGGACCCTGCTCAAGGACGTTTCCATCGGCGTCGTATACCACGTAGTCTGAAGAGGAGAAGTAGTAGGTTGACCCGTCGTTGGTGAACGTAAGAGTGAACCCCTGCCCAGAGAACTCACCAATTGAGCTAGGAACAAGCATCTGCCAGTGGAGGTTACAGCCGTCGACCTCACCGGTGAAACTTGGAGTCTGCTCGGCTCCCAGAGGCCATCTAGTGATGGTAGTGGCTGGAGTTGAAGAGGAAGAAGAGCTGTTCTGTGCCAAAGCACCGATGGCTAGGAAGGCGGAGACGAAAGTGTTGAGCAGTCTCATCTTAGCGAGAGGGTTTCGTCCCAGTTGAAGAGTAGGGAAGGGACATAACAGCAAATGTTCGCCGCTGAGCAGACAAGGATGGTATTTATAAAGAGGATGTAGAAGTACAAGTCAAAAGGCGTGTCTGTCTTAAAGAGTGCATAAGAAGCGGCGGGATGTGCATATATCGTGCATGTCGTGCGGTCCAGTTCCGTAACCTTGCTACTCATCCATCCCATCGACCTTCCTTCTTGAGTGAGGCCTTCAGTGCTGCTGCTTCGTCTACGTCTTCGCCTCTTCGCTTTAAGTCTTTATCTGAGACAAAGATGGGGAATTTAGAGTTACGCTGTAAAGACAGGCAGGCCCAAAGCAGTTACGAATTGGGTTTCGGGCCAATCGGGGGAACAAAGCGAGCACCCCTGCCTTGACCCTTGACAACAACACCACAAGATCTACACAGCATCTGCGGGATTTTAACTTCCTTATCTGGGAAAGTCAGTAGATTCTACAAGTGAATTCAGGTTGACTGTCAGCCGAACTCGGACCTGAGCTGCGATAACTCGCCAAAAGGAGGCTAGCTGACAGCTCGATGCACCCCCAAGTCTGGCCCATTTTGACCAGGGCTGCTCAACCGCGATTTGTCACTAAAAGCAGCCGCAAACTAAGCGGAGGACGTCTTCATCAACACGCCATCTCTTCACCTGTCAAATTTCAACGACCTGTGACACGTTTTACTACAAAAGCACTTCTTTTGCTGTCTTCCCACGCCGAATATGTCCCTCACGCCTTCCCAGATCACGGCAAACATCAGGAAGTACGTGTGTCCACGCGTCTACCCGCTCCAGACGGTCTGGCCAGCTCCAAGACGCTCATCTGTTCTCATCGTCCTATTTGTTGGGAACTACGGTGAGATGCGTGTTCTACTCACAAAACGCTCAAGCAAGCTCAACAACTTCTCAGGACACGTCTCCCTGCCCGGTGGCAAATCTGACACGGATCAGGAGACTGAGTGGGAGATGGCAAGAAGAGAGTCGCTCGAAGAGATCGGTTTGCCATATGACGAAGAACTGAATGCACAAGGGCTTGCGATTGAAAGACTCAATATCATGCCGTGTTATCTCTCAAGAACGTTCCTCAGTGTACGTCCAGTTGTGTGTTTACTCCACAGAAAGGATGACCCGCTGGAGAAGATCAAAGACATCAAGCTGTTACTCAATCCAGGTGAGACGTCCTCTATCTTCTCAGTGCCATTACTTGATCTCATTGACAAGAATGGCAGAACAGAGTACTTGAAGAAGACTATCAACCACTACAAATGGGGTCATCTCAAGTGGCCGATCAAGCACTTTTTCTATCCAACCAAGAACTCCCACGAGGTGCAATGGCTTGACGAAGTTGTGGACATCAGCTCGGACGAAGAACTCGAGTTTGTCAAGGAAGCGGAGCTTGAGTACACACGTGTGGGAGTAAAGGATCTCTGGGGACTCACAGCGCAGATGTTGTACGACCTGGCAAACATTGCCTGTGGAGACTTCAATCGCAACTACATCGGTAATGAGAATTTGATCTATGGACTCACGGAATTTGGAGGACAAATGCTCGAGAGGCCAAGATCGGATTGGGAGTCCCATATGATTGCCGGGAAGAGAGGAGTGCATTATGAAGATGTGTTGCCACCACATATCTTCAAGAACATTGCTGATGAGTTCAAGCTGTGACCTCAAAACTAGGGCTTGGACCACACCACAACAGCATGCTAGAAAATGATAACTAGATACTTATTTATTGATTATGAAACCACAAGAGCTGATTTGATGATGAGTGAGGACTATTAAAAGAACTAAAGCTCGGAGTAGAGAGATCAACACGTCATAGTCAAGGAAAACGGTAAGAGCCACAGCGCCGTTTCTCTGGCAGATCTCAACACCTAGACTTTTCAGCAAATCGGAGCCAGCCTAGACACTAGCTCCTTGCAACGGACGGCCATAAGCGGTGCACTCACTTTCCAGAGATCGAACCAATCTCACCTCGATAACTAAAGACCTCGCCCTTTCCCGTGACCCCTCCCAGCCAGACGCCCAGGCTCAAGCCCCCGCCGCGAAAGCTCCACCGATACCTTTCCGTTTCCAAAGATCAACACATTCAAAGGGGCCAACACGCTCCAGAAACACAGCCCCCGGACACAGCACTTTCCGCCTCCAACAGCGCGTCTTCCACGGGTCTTCTCTTCACACCATCTCTTTCAACCGGCCGCCAAACTTCATCTTGCTTGCCGCCCATTGAGAATGTCTGACGACTCGACACGGGAGCAGAGCCCTGTCCAACTGGACACCACACCCACAACGGCAGAATCAGTCGCCCAGGAGCCCGAAAAGCACCAAGAACCAGCAATTGACACTGCACCAGAAGCTACAAATGACGACCCGCTCACTACTGAGAGTGGGTCCCCTGAAGACGCCTCAGAAGTGGCACCAGAGACCGCCGTCCAGGACACGCTACAAGAACAAGAACCCGTCACGACTAGCGCGCCAGCGGCTAATGCCCCAGAGGAAGATGTCGCCGACGCAGGTGACGACCAGGCCGCTCCTTTGCCTACAATCATCACAGACCATCATGATGACGTGAGACACTCCCGAGCTGTGTCCATTGCTTCCGCTACTTCGCTCGCCTCGCGTGGTTCCGTCCAGACCACGTTTGTCAAGACCGCTATCACCGCCATCAGCGAGCACAAGGAGGTCAAGAAGAACGTGTTGTTGTCTGCCTCGACCAAGAAGGCACTGGAGAAGTTCGCTTCCTCTGGATTTGACACCGCTCAGGTGTTTGACACGTTGAGAGCTGCAATTGAGTCCAAGATCACCGACGTCGTCGTCATCTCGTTGGACTGTATCACCAAGATTTTCACATTCCAGCTATTCGAACCGATCCAAGTCACCCCACCAAAGACACATACCGCTCTCACTGATGACCCAGATGCTCCAGCTGGCTCCAATCTGGTCACTCCACCGCCAAAGGTCAACTTGATCGACGCTGCTATCGACACCATCGCAAACGCCTTCCAAGGAGAGGGCACAGAGGAGAAGATCGAGATCCAGGTCGTCAGAGCATTGATGGCTGGTGTTCTTAACGAGAGTATCCCGGCTCACGGTTCCACTTTGCTCAAGGCTGTCAGACAGATCTACAACATCTTCATCCTGTCTCTTTCTCCAATGAACCAGAGCATCGCTCAGGCTTCCTTGACCCAGGTCGTTAATGTTGTGTTTGACAAGGTTGAGAAGATTCCAGTAACAAGAGATACTCCATTGAAGAGCGAGTCTTCCCTCAGTGACATCAATGACATTCCAGATCCACATTTCAAGGAGCCAATTGAAACTCCACTGGAAGAAGGTGAGGAGCCACTCAAGTTGGAGAACTTGAAGTCTTTGAACGATGAGGAAGAACGTCTGGTGGACCAGAATGGTGACGTTGGTGACGAGAATGAGCTTATTGTGAAAGATGCGTTCTTGCTCTTCAGAGCCATGTGTAAGCTCTCTGTCAAGAACTTGGACAACGACTCCTTGGACATGAGATCTCACTCTGTCCGTTCAAAGTTGATCTCTTTGCACATCATCCATTCCATCATCAAGGAACACATCGACGTCTTCTTGTCCAATGATATCATTATTCACTCGCCGTCTACAAATGAAAACATCGTCCTTGTCGACGCTGTCAGACAGTATTTGTGTCTCAGTATCTCCAGAAACGCTGCTTCTGCCATCTCGCCAGTTTTCGAAACAACTGTCGAAATCTTTTGGTTGATCTTGTCCAACTTGAGATATCAGTTTAAGAGAGAAATTCCAGTCTTTTTGTGGGAGATTTACTTTCCAATCGCTGAGTTGAAGACCTCTACTGCTCACCAGAAGAGATACTTCCTTGTTGTTGTTCAGAGACTTTGCAACGATCCAAGAGCATTGATTGAGTTCTATTTGAATTACGATTGTGATTCCTCCCAACCAAACATCACCGAGAAGATCACAAACTATCTCACCAAGTTGGCACTCACAAGAGTGGAAATCACACCGAAGCAGAAGGCTGAGTACAAGGAGCACTCGCGCAAGCCAATCTCCACATACAACTTGTCCCAGTTGCCATTGCTCTCCATTTCCAAATTGTCATCCCAGGCTGCTCTCGCTGATGCGGCCTTGCCATATCCTATTGAATACGCTCTCAAGGTTACCTCTTTGGACTGCATCGTTGGTATTCTCAGATCGCTCAACTCTTGGGCTCAGAAGGGTATGACTCCTGAGACGAGATCCTCCTCTATCTTACTCACAAGAAAGAGATCCAGTACGAATGGCTCTAACGGCTTTGTTACCCCAACTGTGCCCTCTGTGGATGAAGTCGATGACCCATTGGAGTTTGAGAACTTGAAGCAGAGAAAGACGCTGTTGCAGGAAGGTATCAGAAAGTTCAACTTCAAGGCCAAGAGGGGTATTGAGTACTTGATTCAAAACGGATTCATTGAGAACAAAGAGCCAAAGACAATTGCTAAATTCTTGCTCGACCAGCCTGGTCTTGATAAGGCTGTCATTGGTGAATACTTGGGTGAAGGTGACGATGAGAACATTGCCATCATGCATTCGTTCATTGATCTCATGGACTTCTCCAACATCAACTTTGTTGAGGCTATGAGACGTTTCCTTCAGGCTTTCAGACTTCCAGGTGAGGCTCAGAAGATCGATCGTTACATGTTGAAGTTCGCTGAGAGATATGTTGATGGTAATCCAAATGTCTACGCCAATGCTGACACTGCCTATGTTCTTTCATACTCAGTCATCATGTTGAACACTGACCAGCACTCCAAGAACGTTAAGAACAGAATGACAATCGATGACTTCATCAAGAACAACCGTGGTATTGATGATGGAAGCAGTTTGTCTGACGAGCACTTGACTGAGATCTTCAACGAGATCAGAGACCATGAGATCAAGCTTCAGTCTGAGCAGCACGCTGCTCTGTTGGCTGGCGGTCTGGCTACTACGCAGCCACAAGGGTTTGGTCTCTTCAGTGGCAGAGATGTCAACAGAGAGGCTTACAACAAGGCATCCAAGGAGATCTCGAACAAGACTGAGAAGATGTTCAAAAGTTTGGGAAGAAGCAAGAGCTCAAACAACGTTTTCTACTCTGCATCTCACATTGAGCATGTCAAGTCCATCTTTGACAACTTGTGGATGTCCTTCTTGGCATCCTTGACCACTCCATTCAGAGATGAGGATGAAGATAACATTGATCAGGCTTGTTTGGAGGGTATGAGACTCGCTATCAGCATATCCGCCATCTTTGAGTTGGATTACGCTAAGACCACATTCATCGGTGCCTTAGTCAAGTTCTGTAACTTGATCAACGTCAAGGAGTTGAAGGCCAAGAACATTGACGCTGTGTTGCTGTTGCTCAAGTGTGCTGAGCAGCACGGTAACCAACTCAAGGGATCGTGGCAGGATGTTTTGATCATTGTGTCACAGGTTGAGAGATTACAGTTGATTGCCAAGGGTATTGAAGCTGATGTTGTCCCAGATGTCGCTAATGCCAAGATGCACAGAACGTCTATGGAGTCCTCAAGAAGTCACCCACAGTCCACGGGTTTCTTCGGCTTTGGAAAGAAGACTACACTGACCGAACAGGCCCAGATCAACCATCACAACCAGCATTTGGACCCAGCTATTGGCCAGAGATTGACATCTTCTGAGGTTTCAGTTTACATTGACAAGATCTTCACACAGAGTGCTCAGTTAAGTGGCTCTGCCATCATTGATTTCATTAAGGCCTTGACCGAAGTTGCATTTGAGGAGATTGAGTCGTCAACTGACAGCACTACCCCAAGAACATTCTCTCTGCAAAAGGTGATTGATGTTTGTCATTACAACATGGGCAGAATCAGAGTCGAGTATACCAACATCTGGAATGTGATTTCTGAATTCTTCCGCAAGATCACACAGAAAGATCACAACCTCTCTGTTATTTTCTTTGCTCTTGACTCCTTGAGACAGCTGTCGATGCGCTTCATGGACATTGAGGAGTTGGCTGGTTTCAAATTCCAGGAAGACTTCTTGAAGCCGTTCGACTACATCTTGCAGCATGTCAAGGATATTCAGGTCACCGAGATGGTTTTGAACTGTTTGCATAATTTGATTATGTTGAAGGGTGCTAAGATTAAGTCCGGTTGGAAGACTATCTTTTCTGCTTTGGAGTTCACTGCTCGTGATACTCATGAACAGATTGTGTGGAGAACGTACGAGATTGTTGACGCTGCCTACAGGGAGCACCACGACTCTATCTTGAGCCAGGACGATGCATTTGCTGAGCTGATCGGTGTCTTGAGGGAGCTTTCCAAGAACAGCAGATTCCAAAAGATCAGTTTGCAGAGTTTGCATAAGACCAAGCAGATCTTTGTTGAGATTGCCGAGCTCACTCTAGTCGATAAGGAGGATAGCCCATTGTTGAAGCACCACAAAGACATTTTCAAAGACCTTTGGTATCCTGGCTTGTCTTGTTTCAACAACGTGATCATGAATGGTGATGATCTTGAGGTGAGATCGAGGGCATTGAACTACTTGTTTGATGTTTTGGTGCGCTTTGGTAACAGATTTGACCCTGAGTTCTGGGATCAGATTTGTGTTAACTTGCTCTTCCCGATCTTTGGTGTGTTGTCAAAACACTGGGAGGTGGACCAGTTCACCAGTCATGACGACTTGTCTGTTTGGTTGTCTACCACCCTGATCCAAGCTTTGAGAAACATGATTTCTCTCTTCACACATTACTTCGGTACATTGAGCAGAATGATGGATGGGTACTTGGATCTCTTGATCTCTTGTATCTGTCAGGAGAACGACACCATTGCACGTATCGGAAGATCATGCTTCCAAGAGCTCATCAAGCAAAACCAGAAGAAGTTCAACCAGGAGCACTGGGACAAGATCACTGTTTCATTTGAGAAGCTATTTGATTTGACAACTGCCAAGGAGTTGTTTGAAGCTGATCCATTGAGAAACGGCAACTCTGGACTCAACGAATCGCCATCTTCACAGGCTCTCAATGACCAACAGAATGGTGGTGATGTCAGCAATGGCACAAACGGCGATGTACGTGCCAGAATCATGAGAACAAAGAGCACGGAGGAGTTGCGCGCCAAGGCCAAGTCAAAAAATGCTATTGTTGTCAAGTGTGTTCTGCAGCTTCTCATGATTGAGACTTTGAGTGAGTTGTTTGAGGATGACGTGTTTTACGAACTGATTCCATATGATAACTTGACAAGTCTTTCATCATTGCTGGAGAAGTCTTTCAGATTTGCAAGAAAGTTCAACGACGACTACAACTTGAGAGTCCGTCTTTGGGAATCTGGTGTGATTGACAAATTGCCATCCTTGCTGAAGCAGGAGTCATCCTCGTCTGCTGTCTTCATCAATGTCACTTTCAAACTTTACCGTGACTCTAACAAGATCACAGCCAAGCAGAAGGATGCCATTAGTGCCAGTTTGATTCCAATGTGTGTTTCGATCGTGGAGAGATATGTGAGCTTGGATGACAACACACAGCTGAAGAACATCTCCACGTGGAGACCTGTTGTGGTTGAGATTCTTCAAGGATACTGTGAGTTGGAGGAGAAGGACTTCAACAAGAACTGTCCGCACGTCTACGACTTGGTGTTGAGCATCTTGGACAAGAGTGTTCCCTCTGAGTTGAGGACTGCAATCAAGGCGTTCTTTGCCCGTGTTGGGGATGTTTATATCAAGGAGGAGAGGGCCTAAAACAAAAAGAGGACGATTGCAACCCCCTAGTCCGCTGGTTGCTTGCTGGTGCAGAACTAATGTTTTTTGTATTTGTTTATATTTGAGATCCACTGTCTTTTGTACAATTATAAAGAGAATCATTGGCATTTAAGTAGAACTGAGTTGGACGTGATCATCATCACACGACCCTCCCCACCCCTCAGCTACTTTCTCCAGTTCTGATAATTACGCGCGGGCCTGGAGTTCACAGTGCGGTTCCGTGCTGAGATATTCGCAAAGCGAGCCCCGATGAAAAATTTGAAGGGCGTTTTTCGACGACGCTGAAAAAAAGGCGCCGGAGCTGGTAGTTTGTGACTCGAATCTGTTTAAGAAAGCATCGCATTTACAAGATGGCCGTAAGTGCTGCACGTTTGGAAGTCTGACTATGTTACTCTGTTCTCATGGCAGTGATTTGTGGTCTTTTTCTGGGAGTTTTGGTGTGCAAACTACGTGGTTTGAACAATTGTGGATGTCGCATAGGTGATGACCCCATGCATTTAGGTGTGGCTACACCCGTCACACTCCAAAGTTGCAGTTCTACTTCACAATCAATCACCAATCATATCACATGCCCGCTGATCAGCTCAGGCAATGTCCTGGCTTCCTCAATCTCAATTTTGAACCGCTACTAACACCTGATGCAGAACCTTTTTGAGCTTCTCGGTAACGACGTCGAGGACGTTAACGACGTTTCTCTCCCAAAGGAGATCGTCAAGAAGACCACTTCTTCCAAGAAGGCTGATGTCCCACCACCATCCGCCAACAAGGACAAGGCCAGAAACAACCGTCCACAGGCTACCGGTAACGAGGCTGCCTTCAAGGACAAGGCTGCTGGCCGTACCGCCAACAAGTCCAGATCCGTTGAGGACAAGCCAGCCAAGTCTGGTAAGCCATTCAAGGGTGGTGACAAGGACAGACGTTCTAGATCTGCTAAGACTGACTCTGACAAGAAGTTCAAGCAGGCCGGTTGGACCGCTGACGCCAAGGACGAGCTCACCAGCGAGATTGAGGCTGCTCAGGACGCCGCCGAGGAGATCGCTGAGGACTCCGAGCCAAAGGTTGTCAAGAAGTCCCTTGAGGACTACTTGAAGGAGAAGGACGCTTCTGCTGCTGCTGCCAACTCCAAGCGTGAGGCCAGAAAGGTCGACGCTGTCTCCACCCAGGACGACATCATCGTCAAGGAGGAGGAGGTCTTCATCGTTGCCAGCAAGGAGAAGAAGCTCAAGTCTAAGACTTTGAAGGCTAAGAACTTCTTGGACTTCGACGCTACCTTCGCTGACGAGGTCCCATCTGCTGCTCCAAGAACCTCTGCTCCAAGAGGTGGCCGTGGTGCCCAGGGTCCAAAGCGTGGTGCTTCTGCTCCAAGAGGTGCCCGTGGTAACGCCAAGGTTGCTCCAAAGAAGTCCGAGAAGACTCCACAGTTGACTGAGGAGAACTTCCCATCTTTGGCTTAAACTTTGTGACCTCCACACTGCAAGAGAGCCCCTGCTATGACTGAGTTGTGTTCACATGATCCACACTACAACTTCGGCTTTGGCCATTTTGGCTTCTCAGTGAGCCGTAGGAGAAAGCACATGACATCTTCTTCTGATCTCACTCACATCCTTCTCCTTTATTGAAGGGGAAGTAAAACATCTTCTTTTTATAACAGGAAAAACTAAACTTTTACGGTACTCATCGTTGTAGACTGCTGTGTATGGCCTCTGCTTATGTAATAATTTTCCACTTCTGGTATGCGCACTCTGCCATACTCGAAAAAATTCAGCCATACAGAGCCCGAGCACCCCCTTCGCGTAGGATTTGACACCTTTTTCTGTGGACCAAGATTTCCTGAACAAATAGGCAAGGAAGTTCTGAGCTGAAGAGGTGGTTGACGCGTTAAGAAGACAAGGACAAGGTCAAAAATGGGATTCCTTACACCGGGAAAGTCCACCAAAAGGCGCGCCAGAGAACACCGAGCTCAGGTCAAGCGAGCCAGGACCGTGACACCAGAGCCGGTTCCTGCTCCTGTGAGTCCAGTACCTGTTATCACACCCAAGAAGTCCATCTTGAAGCCACAGTCGATACTTCAACGTCTCCCAGTTGAGCTCATCCACAAGATCTTCATTGAGGCAGGACTCAACTCGCTGCCCTTTGTCAACAGGTCTCTCTGTGCAGAGCTTGCCCCTTCCACAACCTTACGCGTCAAGATGCTCAAGAAGTGCGTGTACGATCTTAACAGTGGTATGTCTGAGCTGAATGGTGACCACAAGACACGGTATGCCCTCGATAAGGCTGTGCTGGAGTATCGATTTGTCACTGGAGACGCGTTGAGACAGGTGCCTTTCCACACAGTGCTTTCACTTGAGACTATTGAGGCTGAGAGGAAAAACAGACTTGTCCTTTACTATGACAAGCTGAACAAAAAGATGCTCGACACGATGAAGAGGGCAGATTCGAGTGTTGATGACATTAATGCGGAGCTGCGGAGAATCGCAGAAACAAGAGAGAGGCTGGGTCTTGATGAGGTTGAGTTGTCAGATATGGCCTTGGAACAGGCTCAGGATTACCCTTCGAGATTCTATGATGGTGCTGTACTTGATGAGAGACGGCTGGAGATCATTGAGGAGCTACACAACAGATCAATGAAGTTCATGGATGCAGGAAGAATTCTGTCCTCGGCCATCAGTGCCGGCTGTGAGACCTCTGTCATTGGACGTTTACTGGCATGTACAGAGACTGGAATCATCCAGGACTCCAAGCCGATCATGAGCGCTTTTGACTGTAATGACCTTGAGCTGGTGAGCTGGCTGCTTTCAAAATGTGAAGACGAGGCGACTATGGTTAATGACAGTGACCTCTGGGTGCACCTTTCCAAACGCCAAAATACAGACCATTTGCACTTCCTGGAGAAGAGAGGAGGTGTACCAAGTCATGAAATCTTGGGTACGTTGGCTGCTGTTTTCAGACTTGGAGCATAATGATGATTTACGCTTCACATCTACGATCTGGAGGTCCAGTGTTTTCTCTATGTTTTCTGCCTATATCAAAATGAACGACTTAATGACTACATTACATTCAGAAGCAAGTACGTGTAGCTCAAACAATAGATCACTTTGTATGAATGAGGTGTATAGAATAGGCTGGTGCATCGATTGGTCCAAGTATCAAAGAAAATGTGTGTCGAATTGAAATGTGCGTAAAAATACAACGGACAGCTTATATGATCACTGGTAGTACTGCTGCTGTTGCTGCTGCTGTGGTACTTGCTGCTGATATACTGGAATCTGCTGCTGTGGGATCTGTTGGTGCTGTGGTGCTTGAATTGGCTGTTGCTGCTGGATCTGACCGGCTGGGAACTGGTGGTGGAAGTCGTTGAACCATGGGTGTTGAAGGGCCTGGGCTGCAGAGATACGATTCTCTGGCTTCATCTGGAGCATGTTTGTGAGCAGGTTCAACGCCAGCGGGTCAATATTAGGGATGATTGTTCTGAGATCTTGCGGCATGTAAATGTCAAAGTTTGCTCTGTAGTTCGGCAGCTCGGAGACACCTGGCCATGTGCGTTCGTTTGGAGTCCCCATGAGCTTGAAGATCTTGATCAACTGGTCTTCATTTGAGGTACCTGGGAAGAGTGGTCTTCCGATAAACATCTCAGCAAGAATACACCCAGCGGACCACATGTCAATCGAGGTCGAGTAGTTTCTCGATCCCATCAAAACATCCGGAGCACGGTACCACAATGTGACAACCTCACTAGAGAATGTGTTTACTGGGATACCAAAGGCACGGGCCAAACCAAAATCTCCAATCTTGAGCTCTCCCTTGGTGTTGGTGAGGAGGTTCTGTGGCTTGAGATCTCTGTGGAGTACGCGGTTCTGGTGGCAGAAGTTGATTCCTTGGAGAAGCTGGTACATGAAGGACTTGACAACTGGTGGATCAAGAGCTCCATTGTGTCCATGTGTGTCCATATATTTCTTAAGGTCCTTGTCAAGATATTCGAAGACGAGTGTGAGCTTGTTCTCGGTGTGGATAACGTCATAGAGGTTGATGATGTTGTTGTGCTTGAGGTCCTTCATGAGTGAGATTTCACGGATAGCTGTGGATGGAGTTCCCTCCTCGGAGTCAAGATTGATCTCCTTGAGAGCAACAAGAGTACCTGTTGCTCTGTTACGGCCCTTGTACACGGTGGCATAAGTACCTTCACCGAGCTTCTCAAGCTGTTGGAACCTGTTCTAAAGTTAGCATTTGGAGCCCAAAAACGACGCAAATTGCTGGAGCTTGTACTCACTGTGATGTCTGCGTAGTCATGGTGTGACCTGTTCTCTCGTTGGGCACTCGTAGCTTGTTCAATCCGCAAACAACGTGCTCTGTGCTATTATTGACGGTCACCAGCCTCAGCCTCTCCAAGGCTTCTTTCGCGCCAGGCCGCCAACGCGTGAGCGATTACCACGAGGTGTCCGGGTTTTCGCGAAAGGTCTGCTTAGTCATCGAATGGCCCAGTTTTTTTCTAGCGTTGGTCACGATGCGCTAGAAGAGACACATCGATCTCGGAATAATCCTTATAGCAGCTTTTGTGTGAAATTTGAGGTGGTTTTGTCACTTCCAGTCGCTTACTTAACCTCTTTACACTACACCTGCCATTTCTCAGATCGTTTCAAGATGCCTGAGAGCTCCCGCAAGCGCCAGAACAACAAGCATCAGCCAGAGGTGCCCAACATCATCAATACACCTTCTGTGCTGGGACCTCACTGGGTTGGATTGTTCCAGACTGAGATCGATTTCGAGACAGAGCACTTTGAGGATGCGCTCCAGAACCTCATCAAGCAGCCAAACATCAACTCTACCGTGATCCTGAGAGCAGATATACTTCTGGAAAACAAGTACGAGTACCCCGAAGATGCTGAACCTGTTGTGGAGAAGGTCGAGAGCGAGTTTGCTCATACACGGCCTGAGATCCCAACAAGCAGTGCTGATGAGATCCTCCTCGAAAAGAATTTGGATGATATTGACCTCAAGAATGTTCCTCTGGAGCCGGAATGGAGACCTAAGGTTGAGATCGTGCGACGCATCATCCCAAGAAACCCATTCAAGGACTATATCATCAACCAAACATGTCTGATCCTTGCTCTCAAGGATACACCTGAGTCTGAATCATATGACTCTACACTTGTTGTCTACAATCCACACATTGACAACAACGATGACTGTCCGTTCTACTTGCCAGGTGTTCAGGCAGTTGGTATTCTCTTCAAGAAGGGTTTGCTCTCCATACACTACCTTCCTTTCAACCACAGTGATCCATCCACGATCGAAGCTTTCAAGGTGCTCGACTCATCAGACAGAAACGTCCGTATTGCCTTCAGACTCCTCCAAACTGCCAAGAAGCACTCTGCTGGCTCCATGGCTGGCTACCAGAAGCGCGTGAAGCACGATCTTGTCGTTTCAAAGGTTTCCTTCCAGGACCGTTACATTGCATTGAAGAAGAAGTACTCCAAGCAGCTTGTTGACGGATGGGTTGAGTCTACTGATCCACGCAAGCATGTGTTTGAGGACATTGCTATTGCTGCCTTCCTGATCGAGTTGTGGTCGAATATCTACAAGGACAAGAACGACTTTGAGTTCCGTGACCTTGGTTGTGGCAATGGTCTTCTGGTTCACATACTTGTGTCAGAAGGATACAGAGGCGTTGGTATTGATGCTCGTGCAAGAAAGTCTTGGAAGACATATCCGGAAGAGGTACAACACCGTCTCAAAGAACAAGTTATCATTCCATCCGTCCTTTTGAAACCACATCCAGCAGTCAAATCCCTTGCTCCACATATCACTGACAACGGTCGTGTCTTCCAGGTTCCAATCAACAACGGTGGAGATGTTCCAGTCGTTGCCTACTACTCTTCTGCTTCTCTCTTGAGATCCAACAGTGTCAACACGGCTCAGTTCCCAAAGAACACATTCATCATTGGAAACCACTCGGATGAACTCACCTGTTGGATTCCACTCCTTGGATACCCATTCCTTGTCATTCCATGTTGCTCACATGCTGTGTCTGGTGCCCGTGTGAGATATCCATCGAGAAGACGCCCACATACACATGGTCAGAACGCCAATGGAAGTGCTGTTGGTGCTTCATCAGCGTACGCTGCTCTGGTGGACCATGTTGAAGATCTGGCTAAGCAGGTCGGATGGAAGGTTGAGCGTGAAATGTTGAGAATCCCAAGTACGAGAAATGCTGCCATCATTGGATACGAAAGCGACCCAAGATCTCGGGGTGCTTCTCTCTATGATATCCTGTTGCAAGAGGGTGGTACCGAAGGATGGGTTGAAAACACGATGACCTTGACGAAAAGGGCACCACGAGGTCATTGAGTGTGATTCATGTGACCATTGTTACTTAACATTCATTATACAACTAATCAACACAAGCTGTGGATTTGTAGTCTACAAGATAGATCAAAGGTCATGATGCAATTATATTGGGCATTGAAATGCTCCACATAAATATGGTTCGTCGTTCAAGTTGTGTCTCCTTACTTACCACCCTTCTTGTTCTGTCTTCTCTTACGTTTCATACCAATCAGCTTCTTTGTCTCATCATCCAAGCCAGACTTGTTCTCCTTCTGCTCCTCAGGCTTTGATTCCTCTCTCTTCTTACCAACCTGTGGGCCCTTGGCTCTGTTTCCTTGTTTCTTTGGACCGCTCTTTCCGTTCTTCTGCTTCTTGAACTGTGGCTTCTCGTCGTCGCCAGCCTCGCCAGCCTCATCGCCATCGCCTCTCTGTCTCTTGTGGTCGACAGCGGACTTCTTGGCCTGAGCCATCTTCTCCTTTCTTCTCTTCACAATGTTGGCGTGCTCAATGGAGAACTCAACAACGAGATTTCTCTTCTTGACCGGGCCATCTGCAAGTACGGCCTTCTTCTCATCCTCTTCGAGTCCTTCAAGGAGCTCTTCTTGTGTGACAGAGTGTGCGTTCAACCATCTAAGACCCATCAAAGCAGTCTTGTGATCTCTGAACTCCAAGAAACCGTATCCTCTCGAACGACCAGTCTCACCAGAACCCTTGACTTCCATGATAATCTTAGCCTGTCTCACAACACCCTGCTTCTTGGACTTCTTGGACTCTTCTTCACCATCGAGCCATTTCTCCTTCTCCTTGACGGATCTGATGACTTCCTCCTTGGACAATGGCTGTCTCTTCTGGTTCTTCACCTCAGTGGCAAACTGGACAACAGCATGACGACCCAAAGCCTTCAGTGACTTAGCTGTCATGGCTCTTGGCAAGTTTCTGATGGCCAATCTTGTCATAGAGAGATGGAGGGATGGGTTCTTGTTCAACTGCTGGACTCTGAGCTTGTACGACTTCTCTCTGATCTCCATGTCTGACTTACTCAGCTTAGAAGCAAGCTTGGAGTACTCTGTGACACGACCTTCGTTCAACAAATACATGTTACGTCTGTCCTTCTCACCTGGTGCCTTTCCGAGGTTTTCACTTCTCTTAAGGGCGTTCTTCTCTGTAAGTCTTGCAGCGTTCTCTCTGTTGACGGTTGGTGTGATGGAAAGGATACGACCTTCAAAGACGTATGCTGGAGAAACGTCATCAGAAATCAACATCGACGTTGTCGAACTCTCTGGAGCACCGTCAATGCACTTGGTGTAAGCCTCTTCCTTGTAGAATGCAACAAATGCAGTACCTCTAGCCTGTCCTGTCTCCTTGTCAATAACTGGAAGAGCATACTTGACGTCACCAAACTGCTCAAAGTGTTCCTTGAGTGACTCGGCTTCTGTGTCGTATGGGATGTTACGGACAAAGATACTGTAGTCCTCTTGTCTGTTAGCCTTTGGTCTCTGCTCTCTGCTCTGCTGCTCTTCCTCACCGTCAACCTCCTCGTCACTTCCGAGTTCAATATCACTGTCATCACTGTCCTCATTGGCAACATCAGCATTGTCATTGTCCTCATCAGCGACTTCCTGCTTGATGTCTTCTTCACTGATCTCAGCGACCTCTTCGTCCTCGTCCTCGTTGTCTTCATCGCCGCTCTCTTCCTCAGACTCTTCCTGTTCAGCGAGCTCATCAGCATGGTCATCCTTGTATGTCAACCACTTGGCCTTCTCAAGGGCATAATCGACAGCAACCTCTCTGTCACCGATCTTCAATCCTTGAGAAGCCTTGATAACAGCTTCAGCACCGGCCCACTTCTTCATTGTGACAAAGGCGAAACCGGTCATCTTACCGTCCTTCTTCTTTGGAATGTAGGCCTCTGCAACGGCACCAAACTGGCCGAAGATCTTCTTCAATTGTGTTGGATCACGGACAGACCATGGCATGTTTCTGATAATGAGTCTTGGTTTTCTCTTCTCCACAACCTCCTTCTCCTTCTTCTCAACGACTGGGGCATCTCTCTTGTCCTTACGCTCTCTCTTCTTTGCCACATCGACTCTCAAGAGACGGTTTTTGAACTTGGTCTTCTTAGCCTGGACCAGAGCCGTTGTCGTGTCATCCTCCATGGTGAAACTGACGAAACCGAAACCACGGGACTGGCCCTCATTGTCTCTCACAACGACGGCGTGCTTGACTGGGCAGAACTGGGAGAAGAAGTCGGAGAGCTCATCTGAAGTGGCGTCGAACGGGACGGAACGCACGAAAAGCGTCTTGTTATCAACACCGTCGTCGGTCTTGGCTGTGCTCTTGGTAACCTCTGTGCTCATGATCTCCAAAATAGCTCTTTAATTGGCGGAAAGACGTGCTTTAAGGCCAAAAGAGACGGAGATGCGGGCTCGAAATTTTTTTTGAATAGCGATGAGTTCGCGACTGGCTCGATATGGTAGGCCGCACATCTTTCGCGCAACTGATTTGTTGATACTCCATGGCATTTGGGTGGTTCAAGTTGTCTCTTTAACTGTCAATATCACCGTCTTCCGCTTCTTTAACGCTCAATCAGACATCTCAACTGCACTGCATACACCCAGATGGATCCGTCTCCCGAAAGAAGCGGCGCGCTAAGTCCACACACACCCACACGGCCCACGTTCCTCCAGAAGAAGCCCTCCCTCTCACAGCTAACACTCGGAGGGTCCAGCAAGAGCTTCAAGATCTCTGAGCTTCAAGCACAGCCTACAACTGAGATCACACTCGCCAGCGCTGGATTGAGTCCCATTGTCGCCAGCTCAGATGCTGCTAGTGTCTTTGGTGGCCTCTCGGTGCTTGACATTCGCAGCTCCCGGCCGACTGTGAGGGGCGACTCAGAGTCGTGGGATGTACGCACGAACCCGACACTGACGATATTCAGTGATGATGAGGACGAGCAGAGTGGCATGGGCTTTGCTGACAGACTCGGGGAGATGTTGAGAGAACCATCACCGAGATTGTGGGATGTCAATGCCGAAGAGGAGAAGAAGATGCGGAGAGCAAAGCAGTTCTTCGTGCTATCCTCGGCTGGAAAGCCGATCTACTCCATGACGGATGCTGAAGGTGATGCCGAGGGACAAGAAGAGAGCAACCGGTTTGTCACTGATGGAGGTGTCATTCAGACTCTGGTCAGTTCTTTCCTGCATGATGGTTCTGAATTGAAGTCGTTCGTGGCTGGTTCCACGAGGTTCACCGTTCTGGACAGGTCGCCATTGATTCTTGTTGCTGTTTCCAAGCTCAAAGAGAACGAAGCAGACTTGCTCAACCAACTCGATCTCATACACAGCTTCTTGCTATCCACATTCAGCAAACCACATATTGTCAGATCATTCCAAAACAAAGAAGGTTTCGATTTGGGCAAACACCTTGGAAGAGCGTGCGTTTCCGGATTGGACTTGCTTTGTCGCATGATTGCATACTTTGACCCCGGAATCCTCCTTGGTGCACTACAGAGTGTAAAGCTTCGGAAATCAACTCGTGGAAAGATCAATAGCATCATGGTGAAGCATCGTGTCAAGGAAGTTCTCTACGGGCTTCTGCTTGGACCAGGCGGAAAACTCATCACTGTTCTTCGCCCCAAAAGTCATACATTGCACACAACAGACCTCCAAATATTGTTCTTGACAGTTGCTAATCAGTCAAGAGGAAATACTGGAGAAGAAGAACTCTGGCTTCCTATCTGCCTTCCAAAGTTCAACGCCAATGGTTTCCTTCACGTTTTCGTCAAGCATGTTGGAGACACGTCACTGCTGCTCGTTAGTGCTGACAAAAACGCATTCTTCTCAGTAAGAGACTCGGCTCAGAAGATGTGTGCCGATATGGAGAGACACAAGCACTTTGACAAGATTGCTAGCTCAGTGATGTGTGGTCTCAGCACCGCAGACATCCCAGCACCGTTGGTCTATCACTTCATCTACAAGTCCAAGAGACATCTCCAGTACGTGATGCCAACCCAGACTGAACCTTCGCAGCTCCATGCGCACTACATCAGTCTTCATGCGTCCACAAGCAGAACCAGCAACAAGATCAGTGTCACATATTGCAAATGGGCCTCCGAACGGCCAGGTGTTCCAGCACTCGCCGGTATTGGCTGGGCAACGCCGAACTACGAGGTATACTTGATCACCAGTGGGACTGCTCCAAAGGAGGTTCTTGTTGCAAGTGCCAGGGCTGTTGTCAATTGGTGTAAGAGGTATGAAGAACGCCTGTTTGTGTGTGAGGGTGCCATGTTCTGACTGCTTAAAGTCTAATGACCGTTACGTTACTCATATATGTAGACACGTGTAGCACAGCGTGGAGAACATCTATGTAAGAGTGCTAGATACCGCTCAGCTTCTGTCCATGGATCCTGAACCATGTCGAGCATCGCCTGCTCAGGGGTTGCTGAGCACACAACATCAACCACTGCGCTTACGGGGGTTAATGTCTACAGACAAGGCGAGTTCACTCTTTCAAAGTCTTTCACCGATCAGGTTATTGCTTTCTATTCTTTACTCCACGTTTAGGCCCAAACTGTGGGTCCATAAGCAGATTCAAACTGCGCTTACATAACAGAATGTGAGCACTTTCTGCGGGCAGCGAAGACGAGCTGAACCACGAGCAAAAACTACGTGAAGAGTAGTAAAATAGGGAGTATCAAGATGTTTTCAGCTTCTGTATTACTGGAAGGAACCATTGCATCAACGGAAACATGAAGATTGCGCTCTTCCTGCTCGTGGGTGCACTTGCCGCACAGGTGCAGAGTGCAGCCATCAAGCGATGCTTTGGGTTTGAAGGACCAGGATGGTTGACCGGGCCCCTCAGTCTTACTATTATGGCATCAACAGAGTCGAGTGTTCTGATCTATGCACCTGCTGACATGAAGAAGTCAGAGTACAAGCCACATCCGTTGGACACTACAACTGACGTCTCCGAGGAGTTCATAACTTGTACTCGCGAGCTCATCGACCTCGGGAACTGCACAGAGCCTGGGGGCTTCCTTGCTGAGATGCATGGTTTTCAAGCACATAACCATTTCAATGGTACTGTGAGAGCAGGTGGATCTGTGACGTACCTTGTGGAGCAGTTTGGTGTGTACTGTGCTGTTGTTGCTCAGCCAGAAGAGGATGAGGTTCGAGGATTCCAGTTCATTGAGAAGCATACCTATGGCGACTACCCGATAACCGCACACCAAACAAGGAACCTGGTGTTTATGGTGATCTTTTTGTTTCTTGTGTTTGAACCGTTTCTACGAAGTCGTCCAGGTGCCCACTGTGACGTGTACTTTGAGAAGGGACTTGCTCGATGCTGCATGGACTTTGCCAGACTCCGCCTGGGGATGCTCTGTCTTCGAGCGGTTATAGCAGTGGTCTCCTCTTTGATCTTTTACCAAGACACACGAACAATACTGAATCCCTTTCTAGAGATGGGATTCTTAGTTGATCAGGTCTGGGGGATGCTCTTTTCCGTTGTCTATTATGCTTTGATCATTGGGGAAAGAGGCACCAATATGACACAGCACAACTATCCAAGGTTCAAGTACAATGTTGGTGACTATTTTCTACCTCATACCATTACGGTGGTTCAGTCCTATATGTTTCTCCCTGCGATACTTGTTCGGGGTACTAGCTCGATGTACCTTCCCATGAATGTCCTGCTCGATGTCACAATTGCTCAACTCTCAAGTGCTAGTAAGACACTTCAGCTGCTACAAAAGAGGTACGAGAGCTACCAACAATGTGGCCCAAGCCCGCCACAAACAGCTTCTGAAGTATCTTTTTGGAAAGTTGAGTCTAGATCTCTTGCCGGCTGGGTCAGTACATGCCCAGATGAACACTTACCAGAAACGGAGAAGCTCTCTGTGGCGATTGATATGCTGAGACAAATTCTGCTCTTTACTTTCATTCAATTGATCGAGGCTGCGGGAATCGGAAGAGGGTCACAGAATTCAACAATCATGGCAGGTCCCATCTTGCCTGTGCGTGCGGTGAATCCAAAGAGCTGGGTCCATCCCAACTACAGGCTCTCCTGTGACCTCACTGGCTTCTCTTGGATGGTCCTTCCGTTGCCTGGATCGGCGCATGACCGTCTCATCTTGGCGAACTACGTCCTCAACCGCGTCCTGGAGTGTACCAGTCTTCAGTCTGTTGCACTAGTACTCGGACTCAGTTATCTTCAATCACAATAGGCTAGCGGTGCGTTGCAAATATGTAGATTCAGACAGCATTTGACGCGTCTGTGCTCATGGCCGTCTTTGTGTACACTTGGCAGGCTGTGTTTACAACTCAAAATCACATCTTACCCTCTTGGCCACACCACTACATCATCCACGCACGGCCTGCTCTACGACACTGGTAACGCTGATCACCAATCTTCCATCCATGCTCTACAGACCAGTTTTGTTCCGCCTCGCGGCCGTGGCTGCTATCGCTGCTTTTGTCACAGCTGCCGTCCTTCCCGCTTCCTACAGAAGGCCACTTGACGCGGCTCCTCCGAACCAACAACATCCAAAGAGAGGCGTTGAAGAGCTTTGGGTCGTTGAATGCTTCCCAAGAGGCACTGAAGCTGAAGAGACTATCACCATCCAGGTCCTTCCCAACAAGAAGCGAGGAAACGACTGGACAGCAAACTTCCATGTGATTCTCGCAGACTCGACCTCCCAAGACATAACAAAAGAGAACGCTGTGTCTTTTCCACACTTTCTGAGTGGAACCTTGGTGCCAACAGATCCGAGTCTGAACCTTTCATTGCCCGCTGGTAGTCAGGGTGTGTGTGCTGTGGTCTCCTCCAAGACCCTCAGTCCTCATGACATACGCGTCTTCAAGAACGTCGACGGCTATGGTTTTCAAGCACGAATGATATCTTTGTCATCGTTTTGGATGATGGTTGCATGTATGGTGATGGGCACCGTTTTCTATGGTATTTCATTGGGCAAAGAGTCCTTTCCAGATACGATCAAGTGGAAAGTCACAGCATCAACATTGCTGTCAGACTCATTCACCGTGGCGGTTTACTTGGCCGTAAAGGCACTCATCTTCCTGTTTCCATTGACCACCAACTCTCAGACATTCAACTTGGGGACGGCCGTTGACTGCTTGTTCTTTACGATCTCCATGGTCCTCAGTATCAAAGGCTCAATGACCACGAGAGTTCTTGGTATCGGCAGAGTTTGGACCAGATCATACAGACCTAGATTGAACAGATGTATGTGGATTATCACTGGTCTTCTTTGTTCTCTCACCCTTGGTTTGGGTCTTGGTCTGCTGTCAAGCCCATCGGCGTTGCGTGACCATTCAGCATACCTGCAGATGGCAACTTGTTCATGGTGGGCTCAGATCTGCTTCATTTGTTTCTGCTTGCTCCTACACTATATTTACAGTGAAAAGCCATGTGAGAATGATCCTTATCCTCCAGGAGTCAGCAGTGCCTTCAAGTGGTTGTCATTGGTTCCGGTGGTGTTTGCGTTTATCATTTGGATCACGCAGAGAGAACTGGTGAAGAGAGCAGGTGTCTCCAACGTTGGTCAGTTGGAGCTTTGGAGTCCTCCAGGTTCAATGCAGCCACATTACCACTCTCCCAAGGATGTCATATTTGCAAGAAAGCCTTGGTTCATTGCCACCCAATGCTTGTATGAGGCAAGCCCATTTGTCTGTCTTTTGGCCAGCCACTTCGTGATCTTCATCATTTACAGATGGGAAAAGTTCAAGCCAGAGTGAGAAGGTGCTGGTGCTATCTATATACCCAGGATTAGCTGGACTGTCTCGATGAGATTTCAGCACTGGCTTTACAATGATACATGATTGAATGAATCAACAATAAAGGTGCTCTGATGTAGTACGCCCGCCACCAAGTCTCGCTTCTCTATCATCTCCACGCTTTTTAAGCTTCCACAATAGTTACATGCATCTGCCCAAGCTTTGTCTGCAGATTGTCAGATATATTTTCTTGGCGTTGATGTATGTCGTGAGTGAATGAGGCTACCTAGTGTGCATCCGAGGACTCCACTCGTGGTCCAGCATCTTGAGTCATTTGAGGACGAAGGGCAGGGTAGACTTGATGGATCGTATGTGATGGAAGATAGGGCAATTCATGACTCCTCTGACACGTCAGTGTGTGTATCCACTGATTGTCTTAGATCAGGGGAGCTTTCAAGCTTGGTGTTCTCGTCGTCAATGTCATGAGTGGTGGTGAGTCTGTGTTGTTGGACAAGACTCTTCCCCTGCTGATTTGGTCTTGAACTGCTGGTCACCTGCATTGGAGATGGTCCGTGTTCGCTTGAACATGCAGTCCCTTATCTTGAGATTGGGCTTGGTGAGGGTTTCCTTCTAGCTTCGCCAATTGGGACCTCTGCCGGCTCAACTCTCTTCAACGGTGGCAGTCTCGTAGTCAGCGACCGGGTCAACACAGTCAAAGAAGTCCGCTAAGTGATCTTCGAGATGGCAGCATGGTGATTGAGCACTGACAGAGAGAACAACTCACAGTTCAAGACCTTCGTAGTGTGACATCGTTTGGCTGTGATGGATGGTGTCAGAGAGTGGAGGTGGAGCCCGCGAAACCTTGATGCCAGGAGATAACCGGCTCTCACCTTCCATCACCAGCACTGACAGCGAACCATCTCAACCCCTACACCTCTCCGAAGCAACCATGGACAACAATCTACGGAGAAAGAGAAGTACGTCAACGCTGGCCAACACCATCAGCTTTACACACACGCGCTCGATAAATGACGAGGAAGTCAGGAGCCCCGCCACCACCCACTTTACCCCTCTACAGCCATTCACTTCCCGCTCCAACACGGTGACAGGTGCCTCTCCCTATGGCTATCTCACACGCAATGGCTCTTCCTCTACAGTCAACTCAGTCACACATACACTTTCAAACGTTGGATTCACTCCCGTGGCACCGATATCTGATCCTGCTGGAGCCACGTCCTCGCCAACGGGGAGCAGCGGCAGCGCCACCACGAGTCCTGTTCTTGGGATGAAGAAGGAGGGAAAGTTCTCAAGGGCAAAGCTGTTTGCAAAGACGAAGACGAAAGAAGCACTTCATAGGTCTAAGACCGAGGTGTCACTCGATGGGCACAGCCATGGCAGTTTCCTGAAGCACAATCACAATCACGTCTTGTCGTCGTCCTCATCGAACTCCAAAGTGACGTCTGGCTCTACACTCTACTCATTCGATCCAACACAGCTGACTGATCAGGCTAGAGATGGTCAACCCAGCTCTTCTCAGTCTCTGAGGGCTCACATGTCACAGGAGGAGAAGGGGCACCTTGCCGATGGCTCATGGCACGCCCTCTCTACTACACTTGCTCCTCTGTTTGCGGACACAGGTACTCCAGGACTCAAGTTACGAGTTACAATTGAGGATGCAAACAGAAACGTATATACGTGGCTGCAGCTGCGTATCGAGAGTGGGGTTGCTGCGCCCACTGTTATCAGAGAGTTCACGGAGTTCCTCAAGTACCAGCTACACATCCTGCATGCCTCACTTCCTCAGAAGCTTGACCACCTCCAGAAGCTTGCACTGACGTGGGAGAGATTCTTTGGTTCGGTGTATCACTACCTGCTGGCCGTGTTCCAGCCCCTGGATGATGAGTTTAACGGCGTGGGTCACATCACGAAGAAGCATAGGGCGTACTGGTATGACGTACTCAATTGCTCTGTGAAGAAGCTGGTACTTGCAGGTTTCAGAGACTCACTGGTCTTCCCCACAATTGAAATGAATCCGGTGCTTCCCCCTGTTGTGGAGAGTGACAGAAGACTCTTGGTGCAATGTTTCGGGATGATCAAGTCTGTGAGGGGAAGCCCTGCAACGGCGTACGCAGAAAGAGTGGTTGAGCAAGTCGCCAGTGTTCTTGAGCAACAGATCTGAACAATCTTACGGCTCTTTTCTGTCTTTGCTGTCCATGTTTTAACGAATTTTATGAGCTTCCTGACTGTGTAGAATGATTGATGGTTGTGTGTCCCGGAACCAATTTGGTAAGCGCACTCCCAGCTGAAAAAATCAACGACTGGACGACCACAGCCAAATCACGACCAAAGGCTTTCATATCGAGGCCAATCAACGACAGCAATCCACAGCACCGTGCACGATGTTCTCGCTCACATCACTTACACAGCGTGTGTCTACACACACGACCGTGTTCACACAGAGCCGCTGCTTATCGCTGCTCTCGAGTCTTCATCCGTCCCACAACTCTACCCAGACAGGCAAGCGTGTCGGTCGTGGTCCATCCTCGGGCTACGGTAAGACCTCTGGTCGTGGTCAGAAGGGTCAGAAGGCACGTGGTACCGTGAAGCCATGGTTTGAAGGTGGTCAAACCCCAATTACAAAATTGTTCCCAAAGCTCGGTTTCAAGAGAGTCAATGCCGTTGAGTTGGACATCATCAACCTCCAGAAGATCGTTGACTTCCAGGAGAACGGCCGTCTCCAACTGGCTGAAGGTGAGACTCTGACCATGAGAAAGATGAAGCAGATCGGACTTGTCTCGGGTACCCTCAAGCACGGTGTCAAGATTCTTGCCAGTGGTAAGGAGAACCTCACACAACCCCTCAAGATCGAGGCCACACGTGCCTCAACGGATGCAATCCGTGCCATTGAGAAGGCCGGTGGTGAATTCACAGCAAGATACTTCAGCAGACTTGCGCTTTCAGCCCACCTCCACCCAGTGAAATACTTCCTCCAGCGTGGTCATGTACCTCTCTCTGCTCGTCCAACTAAGCTCAGAGACGTGAACTACTACTCAAGGGTCGACAAGAGGGGATACCTCATCAAGGAGGAGAACTCCCTCATGAAGGCTATTGCCAGAGCCAAGAGTGAAAAGCCAAAGGCTAGACAGTCCAAGACTGTGGGAATTGTGTCCTTGGAGACGAGTTCTTCCAACGCTGCTGCTCAGGGATATCAGAACTCTGGTCTTGTCAAGTTGGCCGATCTGCAGATCTAATGGGAGCTGTATATCACATCCAGGATCTTAATGAATGAACATGTACATATAAGCAGTTTCTTGATGAGATGTAGTTTGAATAGCCGTGGTTCCCCGAAACCTAAAATGAAGGCACACAACGTGGAGTACGTACCACCACAGCATTAACCGATAGCTAAAATCAGAGCGTAGCGATGTTATCAACAGCTCTGATATCATGTGAAGACCATTTCAACTACAAGAACTAATCATTCATGCAAGATCTGGCTCTCAGAGTTGGTATGGCTCGAAATTTGGCCTAAACGTATGGTAGGGGCAACAGCATATTTTGACGAACTTCAATTGTATATAGCTCCTCATCAGCGTTAGCTAGAGTTCTCCAAATCACTTCATTCTACTGCAATCGATTTATCAGATTTTTAAGATACTTTGGGACTTCAAATATCTTCTGTTTTATGCATAAATTTTTGAAAAACTGAATTCGGTGTTGTCCATTAGAGTCTGTGGGCTCACGAAAAAACCGTAGGTTTCGTGCGTCAGCCAGTCCGTTTTGGGAAGGCGATTGAGTCACGGGCGGCTCCGGGTTTCGTTCGCGAGGGTGGACGCACGCACCCTTCGTGCGTCAAAACTCCTAACAGAAATGCAAAATGGTGTTCGGGTGTCAGACACGTTGCCATGGATACTATGCATCTAAGCGCACCTCAGATGCTTTTGGAGAGTATCCGAGATCATAAAACCACATCCTGTGAGCCCTAATCAATATATTCTGATTGGAAAATCCGCCAGAACGAACCTATACGCACTATAATTAAATCCACGTACTTTTTGGAGCTTTTGTACCTTTTATACATGCGATATAGCAACAATTTGAGTTTTCAGTCTGCCACGCGGGTGATTACCCTCGGCGTTACATAGTTGATCACCTGACACACAGCCCCGGATTTGGTTTTCATGTACGAAACTCCACGGTTTTTCGTTTTCCGCCCACACCCGATTAGGAAGGAGCCAAAGCCAATTTCCGAAACTCATGGTTTTTTCGTGAGCCCACAGACTCTATTGTATTTGAATTGAGATTTTGGTGAAGTTGACTTCAGATTCTGAGCCTGTCTGAAAACTCATCTGCCAAAAACTCAACAACTAAGGCCTTGAGGAGACTTTTACCCCTATTAAACAAAAAATTCTATCAAAATATACCCACCTGCTGTTTTCACTATCGATTTACCCACAATTTTTAGGGCTTTATTGAGCACAACAAGCGTTTGACCGCTCCGCTCTCGGATCTCGTCGCTCTACCACTCCCTACGTAGTCTGCGGCGCGCTTCGCTGCCTCCGTCTACTTCGGGGGTTATCGCTCCTCACTCCTTCGTCAAACGCTTGAAAAACCCCTCCTACATCCAGTCGATGGGGTATCCAAATAATCGAAGGGGTATCCAAAATGTGCTTGATCTGTAGCTGCGCGATGCGCTCGGCTCAAATGCTGATTGAAAAGCGCGAACTCTCAGGCCGTAAGCCGTAAGCGGAATGTTTGAGCGAACTGTTCCCAAAATGGCGAAATGGACCAATCTTTGCTAAGTTATTGTGGAAAACCTACTTTCTGAAAATCGCTTATAATGGCACATCAGACTCAGCTCGTAAAGGCGAACAAACAGGCTGATTTTCAGCGATTTGATTTTTTGAGCCGAAATTTACAGGGCAAAAACACCAATGTTTGATAGCTTAATGTGAACGAACCATTGGGTATAAAGAGCTCATACTTTCACATCTTACTCAGCTCAGCAAGTAGTACAAATGATAGTTTTCTCAGGGCATGTTTTTTTTGCCGAGAGATTTATATAGTAGTAGGGGTAATGGTTAATGTGGACGATCTGGAGTAGTTGGGCGTGGTGTCCAGGTGTATGTCCGGGTGCATGTCCGGGTGAATTTGTTACAGTCAAGCGATAAGCAGTATTTGGGCCCCTGAACATACTACAGACACGCTATAGCTTGCTGATTCAAGTGGGTGTATGTATCTGACCATTCTGTTGATATGCAACTGTGGCGATGTGACCCCACCATCAATCAAAGAGGTACGCTTGGGATTCGACGAGACGGAAACGGAGAAACCTGACAGGTTCCGGCCGGAGTTCCGTATGAATGTGTCTCGCACAGACGTATGTACAGCGTGTTATTGCAGCTTGATTGTTTGTGTGACGAGAAAGATGAGGAAGAGCTTTCAAATTCCAGATCGTCTATTGTCAGCAAGGAGAGAAGTGCCTTTCAAATGGTAAGATAGGAAAGATCAAGGCAAACTACATCAGGGATCACGAGGAATGCTTTTGCACGAGATAGGTCCTCATCTCCCCTGATCAAGGCGCAGTCATCTAAAATTTGGTACTGTACCAGGATAGTGGGTTAGCATCGTTCCTGGGAATCCTACTCGAAATAAGGGTGAAGGAGATCCTCCCATAAAGCCATCCGGACTGCAACAAACAGCACCCTGGTGTCGCCCTGGTGTCGGTGACTTTGGTTAGCTCGATGGAAATTTCATCACTGATAACGGTACCGTATCCGGCCGCTCAACCCGATTTGCCGTCTTATGCCGGGGATACACACACATCAGCAACAGACAGAGAAGTCCATGGTATCCCACACGTTCTGAATCACTGCATGGACTACTTGTATGCGCTGTTTTGTTGTCTAGCGAGAGACCAACCTTGCTGGATCAAGGCCATATCTATATGGTCCCCGCTGGCACAGAGCCCCGATTAAGAAGGGGCCTGACCAACGACTTGTTTGTTTACATTCCGTGCCAACATGAACACGGCTGACTGGTGGAAATCGGGAATTCATATACTTCTTGTCACCTTTGATGGCCCGAAAAGACGCTTTGCATGGCATTCTGGGAGGTTTGTGATGCGCGGAATGTTTCGAAAGGTTGATGGCAGGGGCCATCCAAGCCAGACTGGAGGGCACGAAGGCCCTGTTTTGAAGGAAAAGGAAGGATATAGCGGGAATTTAGAGCCGTGAACAACCTAGCACAACCCTTGTGATTTAGACCACTTAGAAGGTGCTGGTTCTTTGTTAAGAAGAGGGACATTCCTGAGGTGATTGCGGCACGATCCACACGCGAGGCGCACCCGTGAGAACGGGACTGATCAGCAGAGCGCTCTGCCTGGGACCCCGCCTGGTGTCCGCCTAGCACCCGCCGAGCATCCGCCGAGCACCCGCCTATCGCGAATCGAGCCCAGCCTAGCGAGCCCCCCTCAAACCGGGACAGCGCACCTAGCGTTCCCCCGTGCCTGGCGCTGCGCCCGCATCGGGAAATGTAAACAAACGGGAAAAATCTGCTGAGCACGGGAAATATAAACAAACCCTTCCAGCGCCCAAAACAACTTGGACCTCGCAAGCAAAACAACTCTGGCCGTTACACCCACGACGACTACCAACGGCGCCGACCTCTCCACCGGAACCGCTGCACACTCCGCTTCAAACCGCCCAGATCTGGCCCGTTTCATTCATTCCTTTGTCCTTACAGCGGAAACCACAACAAAGGTGAGTCTTGCCAATCTGCTGAAGAAAGCGCCAGGGGATAACTCAGAGATTGATGATGGAGATTTGCACAGACGCTCAAGTAGACAACAATGGGCTCAATCCCGTGGTCTACAGAGTCATGACGTCCCTATCGACATCTGCCAGCACACCCTCTGTTGCCCCACCAATGACGTACGACTAACACTGCCAAACAGCTCCACCGCTCGTTGTCTCTACAAACCACAGCCGGTTCCACACACGCTCCACCAAAACACCCTTTGCTACCACTCTCCACAGCCTTCTAAAAAGAACACAGAACACGCAGCTTCACGCACGACCGCTCACATTTTGTTCTGGTGCCCAAACTCAATTTCAAGCCCCTGCCATCCTCTCAGATTTCGAGATTCCTGACCACCGCATATCCCTTGCAGATCCTGATCAATAAACACCACCGCCCAGTTTCATAACAACGCTGCTGTGGGTCTTCTATCAATACTTCTGCCACCCCTCTGAAACTTCGACTCGTGCTTGTGTTCCTCAAGTTTCCTGTTTGTTGTTCCAACCATACCCCACACATACCAGAAGGACACACAACGCTCTCGCACAATGAGTGAAACAGGCACGTCGACAAGACGCCGCCAGAGCTTCCAAAAGCCACGCAAACAATCCAAGGAGATCAGATTTGGCTCATACATCCTTGGTTCTACTTTGGGTGAAGGTGAATTTGGAAAAGTCAAACTTGGCTGGCGTAAGGACGGAGGTCAGCCTTCGCAGGTGGCCATCAAGTTCATCCGTCGTGAATCCATCCCAAGGGGCTCCGACCGTGAATCAAAAGTCCACAGAGAAATCAACGCACTTAAGAGACTTTCACACCCAAACATCATCAAGCTCGAAGAGGTCCTCCAGAATGACAAGTACATCGGTATCGTTCTCGAGTATGCCTCAGGAGGCGAGCTCTTTGACTACATTCTTCAACACAGATACTTGAAGGACTCCCTTGCTTGCAGACTCTTTGCCCAACTGGTCAGTGGTGTGCACTACATGCACTCAAAGGGTATCGTCCACAGAGACTTGAAGCTGGAGAACTTGTTGCTCGACAAACACAAAAATATCATCATCACGGACTTTGGTTTCGTCAACAGCTTCTCCCCTGGCCATGAACTAATGAAGACATCGTGTGGCTCTCCATGCTACGCAGCTCCAGAACTTGTCATATCCAGTGAGCCATACGAGTGCAGAAAGGTTGACATTTGGTCTTGTGGAGTCATTCTCTACGCCATGCTTGCTGGTTACCTCCCATTTGATGACGATCCAAACAACCCTGACGGAGACAACATCGCAAGACTCTACCAGTACATCACATCCACACCTCTCACATTCCCAGAGTACGTTGAGCCAGTCCCAAGAGACCTTCTGAGAAGAATTCTTGTTCCAAACCCAAAGAAGAGAATCAACTTGAAGGAGATCAGAGGCCACCAGTGGTTGTCTCCACATGCACCATTCTTGTCTGTGACACCATCCGAGTGGGACAAGAACAACTTGAGCACCACCACTCCATCTGTACCACAACCTCGTCTGATGGTCAACGACTACAGAAGATACTCTCTCATCGATACTTCCTCGTCCAGCCTTCACAACGCCAACGCACACCAGACCGCACCATTCTTTGCATCGCCACTTCCACCACAGACATCTTCAAGCCACGCCATAGCTATTCCAGGCTCAACGTCCTCCACATCCATCAGTGAACAGCTCAAGTTCAGTCCAAGGGGCCACAAGAGAACAGGATCTGCTCAGTCATACAGCTCTGCTTCCATGGCTCTGCAGGCTGTTGTCACTGCCGATGACATCAGACACCATGTTCCACACTCCAACTCCTTCAACTCATCTGACAACCTTGCCCGTGACTTCACTGGTAAGAAGAGTTCTGGTATGTTGAGTCAGAACAGTGTTCCAAGATCCACAACACACACCGGTATCTCTTCCATGGCACAGAGAGAGCAGCTGATCAACACCGCTATTGAGGAGTCCCCAGCTAAGAAGGCTCCAACTTTCGTTGTGCCAAAGATCCCTGCCAACACCAACAACTATCACCAGCCAAACCCAAACCAGAAGTTGCCAGGTGCACCAAGAAAGCCAAGACCAACCTCATACCACCCAGGCCTCTACACTGCTCAGAACACTCACAACTTGGACTTCCAGCTTCACGGCAGTACACCAGTGTTTGGAAGATCAGAGTCGACTACTTCTATCAGTTCTCTGACCAACGCAAAGATCAGCAAGCCATCTGTTGACCTGGCCCTGGTTGAAGGTGACATCATCACTCCAAAGTCGCCAACTTTCTTGTCTGCTTCGCTTTCAGCATCTCCAGAGAGAGCAGAGATCAGGGAGGAAAATGAGGAGAACATAGAGAAGAAGCACACTGAGTTCCCAGACGATGAGGAGAAGGCCAACAAGAAGACGAACAGATACTCTGCTGTGATTGCTGCTGAGATGGTGTTTGACAAGCTGTTTGGCTCTGCACCTAATGACAAGGAGCCAGAGTTGGCCACAGAGAACGTGTCCAAGACAATCCGTTCTTCAAGTGTCCACTCTTCTGCATCTAAGCCTTCCAACCATTCTGGCCACACCAAGAACTCTTCTGCATTGGGATCCCATCAGGAACAGCTAAGAGTTCCATCTTCTTCCAGACCAACTGATACTGTCAACTCCAACAAGACCAAGAGATTCAGTTTCTTGGGTTTCTATAACTCTCAGCCAGAGTCCAAGTCCTCAACCTCTCTCGAGACACAGAAGACCAAGAGCTCTCAACAGCAGCAACAGAAGAAGAAAGTGTTGGAGCCATCCAATGCGGACAACATCCAAAACCAAAGAAGACAATCTTATGCTCCAAAGAAGAAGGAGTCTATGCATTACACCAGCTTCGACACGAAGAAGGAGCCATCCACGGCCAAGAAGGTTATGGATTTCTTCAAGAGAAGAAGCATGCGTATTTGAACTGGACCCATTCGCTAAGTTTGTTCCTGCTTTGAAAGTCAGATCATCGCTCTTTTCTTTACTCTTGCCTCATATCCCCATTATGATGTGTCTCTGTCACTAATTGTTTTTTTGCTTTACAGACTCACTCTTGTCTGTTGTCTTTGATCTTGTTGCCGTGTCTCGACACATCAACGCACACACACATTCACAAATTCACACTTTTCAGTTCCCCACACTTCCTTTATGACCCCCATGCCTCGACTCTATGTGCTAATGAACCGCATACTCACTCACTTTTGGTGCCCGAGCTTTTTGTATACCCCGTTGTTGTTGGAGCCTTGCTGCTCTCATGAGTCGAGCTCCAGCTTAATCTGATTTTCTATGCCGCTTTCCTGTTCAATGTTTTTGCACGTTTGTTTATTTATTTGAAAGATACACCACCTAATATGTTTTCGAATCCATTGTTTGTAGTTTATTAGTGGAGTGCTGCTTATAGATGATGTGATATAGAAGCCATATGATAGGTCACAGCTCTCTGTGTACTGCGGACCTCACTACAAGTTCAAGCCTGTCAACTGTGGTCGATGTGTATGGAATAAATAGTCGTTACAACCCAATGTAACAATAAATAGGCAATAAATAGATGGGACAGTACCAGATACCGAACTTCCAGAATGACAACAACTCGTCAAAACAGAGCCGGCACAGGAGCGGGGGCAAGATCTGGCTTCAATCCTTCCACCAACTCAGCTTCTCAAGCTTCCAAATACCGTTGGTCTTGAATGCATCAGGAGCAACAGCATTGTCCGAGTGGACTCTGTTCTTTCCTGTGAGTCTGAAGTCACGTTCGACCATCTGTCTGTCAAACTGGTCCAGCGCGTAACGAGGTCTCTTTTTCTCGTTGGCGAGGAAGAACTTGGACTCGGCAAGGTACGTTCCTCCAACGGTGAGGAAGGAGAGCATGATTCCCCATGGCAGGAGACCCTCAAATGGAATCATTGTTGAATGCGGTTGTTGTTGCTGAAGGTGTTGATGTTTGTTGGTGGTTGGAATGATAGGTTCAAGGTGGGGGCAGGTCAATATGGTGTGGAGATCGGGGTGAACCGGGGGTAGAGACCTCGGATTTAGTCAATTCTACGGCTTCAGAGCGTCGGGATAGTAGCGAAATTCCTAAGATTTGGTCACGTGCACCCATAGTTAAGAGCCAGATTTTAGCGAATTTGGCTGATCGACTGGTCTCGCGGTCTGTAAGGCAACTAGAAGAGAACACAAAGTGAAAATGGCATTCAAACTTAGTTGACTGTGTTCCCAGATTTCAGTAGTTTGATTCCCTCAATTTACTAGTCTTGTTTACCCGAATTGGCCGAGTAATGAGCTAAAACCTGGCCAAAATGGGGTAGATTCTCGTCCCCCCTCCCATACATTAAATTTTTTCGCGGTTGACTACTATCGGAGGGGTCTACGGCTTCAGCCAACCATGAACAAGAGAGATCTTCAAAAGACACAATGAATGGCAGAGAACTACAGTGTTGACTACGTGGAGAACCAGGTTATATACGTAAAGAACAGTCATTGCATTAGTTAGATGTTGTGTCAAGTTGTATAGCTTCTTGGGATTTCATGCGAATGGAAGGGGAGTAAGTGCACAAGATGTGTAACGCATCTCTCCCATTGGAAGCACATTCCAAAGTACAGAGTAAGTCTTAAGAAACCATTATATTTTTAAGAGAGAACCGGTAAAACAACATAAACTTTCATGCAAATTTCCAATACTTAGATGTTGGATGGGTACAAGAAGATTCTGACGGAAGCACCGAAAGTCTTAGCTGGCAAGTTGGACTTGAAGTTAGCTCTGACAGCACCACCGTTACCGTGGGTTCTGGAAACCTTACCCCAGATGACTCTGATCTTGGAACCTCTGATCTCCTTGGAAGCTCTGTAAACGTAAGCAATACGCTTACCCAAGTAGAACTTAGCGTCCTCAGCGGTGGTGACACCCTCAATCTTCACAAGGGAGACGTTTGGGTTAGTGACGGACTTGGATCTCTGGTAAGAGACGTGCTTGCCTTTCACGTACACTGTGGTGTTTGTTAGTAATCTGGTTCAGTTTGGTGTTTTGGTGAGATTCAAGAGAAGAGAGGTGGAAAAAATTGTCCTGGGTTCACAGCTGTTGCATGAGGGACTCTGTGAGAGAGTCACAGCAGATCATGGTGGTATGAGTGATGATGGTCATGGCTCGTGAGACTGAGAATGATATTAGAGATCGGTGTTGTGTTGAAGTTGTCTCTGTTGTTGTTTGTAGGGACCCATGGATCGGGTATCGTGGTGGTATTCATCGCTTGGAACGAGATGTATCATTCTGGCGAGAGTTGGCAGTGATTCCAGTGTGAATGTGACAATCTGAGTGGGTTTCAGTGCTTTTTGTGTGCCTGTGTGCCTGTGGGCCTGTGATGGACATGTACCTCTCTTCATCATCAACATCGTCTTGGACGTTCCAGAGGTGACTGGATGAAAAGCTGGTGGTGGGGCTTCGTGGTCTCTTCTCGAGTATCTCATTTTGTTCTGTTGCTCGACATACATCTGTGGGATTCGGCCATTGTGACTGTTCTTTCTTGATCGTTTGATAGAGGGTAGGCTGTCCTGTCCTGTGTTGGAGAGTTGGAAATTTGGTTGTGAAAAAGTGTGAGTGGGCC
Source organism: Petasospora veronae (assembly GCA_030563065.1). Taxonomy (NCBI): domain Eukaryota; kingdom Fungi; phylum Ascomycota; class Saccharomycetes; order Phaffomycetales; family Wickerhamomycetaceae; genus Petasospora; species Petasospora veronae. Next base: position 101,313 of record JAKUBA010000031.1, on the reverse strand, counting down.
CGCGAACGCGCGAACCGGAGCGGCACACAGCAAAACACAGCGTGGGGTGTCCGGGTGTGTTGCGTGGGTAACATGTCGCGAATGAGTCCTCTGCGCACGGGCGTGAAAAACATCCGGACATTTATTTCGCGGAAAAGCTTGAGGACGAAAAGCAGTCACGGTGTGGGGGAATGGTTGCCCTAATTCGCGGTTCGCGAAACCTCGAAAGTCAGCTGACTGCCCTAACAAAAACGACGCTGGTTGCCCTAGAACAATTTGAGCAAGGCGCGGTAGCCCTAACGGTTTTTGTTTCTTTTTTCGGGGCGAAGAGCGCAGAGTTTTCGCGGCTGGCAGGGGCGAGCAGCCGGGCGGGAAATGTATAAAAGGGCAGCGAGGCCCCCGTCCTTTTCTGAGAATTTTGTCCTTGTTTCCTTTCTTTGTCGACGTACTTCAGTAAGTTCCCTCCCCATAGCTTTGCCCCACTGCCAGCTATCCACGCACCAGAGAACAGCCACTAACCCCTCTTCCCACAGTAGGATCATTTCTATAGAGAACGTCCCTCTTTGACTCTTCAAACGAGCCACTGAATCCAACTTGGTTGATGAGCTGCAGCCTTTGTGCCCCAGAGTGAGAATTTTATTTAGCTTGTCCACAACCCTTTGCGGTTTGGTCATCTACAATAATTTTGCCTTTTGTTTACATGTCGGGACTGCCGCTACGAGATTCAGGAGACCCGCTGGCCCTTGTGGTCTGGTGGCTGTTCTGTTTCCAGGCTATGCCCTTCATTTAAAGGAGCGATGATCTCTACCCGGCGAGTGTACTCCTTCGGGAGGGGCTTGTTTGGGTGGGCGCAAATGGCAATCTGACAAGTTTCTATTCAACCACTTCTCTTTTAATTGGTGATGATGGAGGTCCATCTCATGATTTAAAAGTTATTTGGTCTAAGTGTTTATGGTGTAGGGTGGAATGTCGACCCTTCGTAAATGTTGTTAGCTCTACTTATGGATCGACTAGGTGTAAGCTCTTTACCTTGTACAGATGTCAATTTAAACAGAAGCAGTGTCATACAAACAGCAAGTGAACGCATCGAGGAAGAAACAAATAATTAAACAAAACACTGTATTTGCAAGACGGAAGCAGAAATCATTCAAGCTTGTAGTCGGTCTCCTGGTCCCACTTCTCTCTAACAAATCTCCAATGCTCAGATGGAGCATCCCTCTTGTCCTCCTTGTCACCGACAGGGGTACCACTCACAACGCTCCTTCTTGAGATGTTCGCCAAAGAGGCCAAGCCGACAAACGGATCAGGGGCGGCACCAGTCTCGGTCTTGTCGAGGTCAAACTCCTCGAACCAACGTGTTTGCCATGGGATGCCAAGCTCCTGCTCCTTCTTTCTCAAGGCACGCTGGGCAACCTCAATCTTTGTCTTTTCCTGGTGGATCAGGTCGTAGTTGCCAACCTTGATGGCATCTGCAACGGTGGACCAAGCCTTGCGCGACTCAAGCTCGAGCTGAGCCTCGATTGGCTTCACCTTCAAGTGTTCAGGGTTCTTGGCCTGGGCATCGTAGAACAAAGTACCATCCGTCTTTGAAGTGGAGCTTCCTGGGTAGATGTGTGACTTGCCGGACCACTGACCTGAGATGGTGTAGAGAGCGGCTTCTTTGCCCGAGGAGGCAGCGGCGCCCTTGTAAATGCGAGCCTTGAAGGAGTTCTTCTTACCGGAGAAGTAGCCTCTGCCAGAGTAGCTGATGACAGAGGTGTATCCGGAAGAGGACTGGATGATGGACTTTCCCTCTAACTCAACGAATGGAGAGGCAACGAGCATTCCCTCAATGTGGAGTGGTGGTAGTGTGATGAGGAATGTCTCATTCAAATCCTTGAACTCGAGGAGGGCATGGCCGTACTGCTTGACGGTGATGGAGGCAGTGGCAATTGAGGCCTTAATACCGTTGTATCCTTGGAGCACAACGTTGTTCTTGTCGTTGATGACGGCATAGGCGGTGACTGGTGGGTGGTGGGACACCTGTTCGGACAAGAGCACAGTCTCGCCGAGGTTCTGGCCCTTGGTGCTGTCGTCCCACTTACCGAGGAACACCTCACCAAGGAAAGGGTTGAGTGGCTTCTTCTCTGAGCCCATGGACTCGTTTCTGGAGCAGTACTGGGAACGCAATGTGGAGATGAACCACTTGGTGACAGCAATGATACGCTCCTGGGCAACCTCATCAGCGTCAGGGCCCGAGTATGAGTCTGCATCACCAATGAAGTTTGGAGCGACGAGGAGGTCTGGGTGCTCACCCCAGAACTGGGAGTACTCGACCAGGGAGGTTGGCGAGAGGATGAATGGTGGCGCGGTGAGGGAGGAGAGGTCGCCGTTGTAGGAGGCGATGGACTTGAGGAACGAGGTCCAGGATGAGGATGTGGACGCGTCGGTCATGGTGTGCGGCTCAGAGGTGCTGGAGCTGTTAGAGGAGGCGTGTTTCTTCAGGAACTTCACTTTGGAAAGCGTGTGCTAGCGATTGGGTTGAGAGGAGTGGAGGGAAGCTCAGAGACGTCGTTTAGGTGCGGGCGCTGATAGGGGTGGTGTGCTGCGACGGGAGAAGGGAGCAAGCAATCTGCGGATCGGGGGCGCGGGAAGGGCCGTGTGGAGAGCTGGTTAGGCAGGCGGGAGCTGGGGGCCAATGGGGAGAGCAGTGGACGGTGGCAGCGTGTGGGCAGGGCTTCGGCAGCGTGGAGGAGGACGGGTGGGAAGTAAATTTGGTGGGAATTGCGGCGGGCGGCGGACGGCTTCGCGAACGGGTTTTGGGGGCGTTGTTGCGGAACTCGGTTGGGCGCGCGTGTTCCGAGGTTGCCACTGCTGCGGGGCTCGTAACCGGCAATTAGGCCTATAAATGCTGTTCATTGCGGTTATACACGCGTGTACAGACGGTAGGCGTACACAAAGGCGCCCTCCTCCACAGAGCCTGCCACGGACATCCCAGCAGCCTTCTCCAGCTCCTCGTGCGACGCCTGCTTGAAGTTGTGGCGGATGTGCTCGGCGTCCAGGAACGTGTCCATCTCCAACGCGCCCTCCCTGTGCTCGATCTCCGTCACAAACAGACGGTCCACGAGCCTGAGCTCGATGCAGTGCCGGTAGATCTCTGCTCCTCCAATGACAAACACACGTGCCACGTCACTGCGCCCCGAGAGCTTGTCGAGAGCGTCCTCCACCGACGCGTAGAACGTGGCCCCGTCACGCTCCTCACCGGCAACTTGTGTCTGACGCGACACCACCGCGTTGATGCGCCCAGGAAGCGGCCTGAACTTGGCTGGGATCGACTCCCAAGTCTTGCGTCCCATCACGACCGCGTTGAGCTGGCCTTCGCCCGCTGTCTCCTGGGTGGTGAGCGCCTTGAAGTACTTCATCTCCTGGCGCAGTCTCCATGGAAGCGCGTTCTTGTAGCCAATGCCCATTGAAGGGAGCAGCGCCGCCACGACAATGGCAATTGGTTTCTGTGTGGTCATCTCGGCGAGTAGAACAACCTGGAAGTGAAATGGAGAGAGATTGGAGAACTCCTGAGCTGTTTCGGTCGCAGACTCAAAGTGTAGAAGAGGAAAAGTACCGCAGCTGTCATCGCGGCCGATCTCGCCCACAAAAACCTTCAGCAGTCCCACAACAACAAACAATTTGAGGTCACTGCAGCACATTCCATACCCATTACTCTCTTCCACGGTATACCTCCTCCAACCGTCATATAACTACTGCCAGATGTCCACGTGCACCTTCTCCACAGTGCTAGACCCGGGCTTCTCGGACCCTGTTGACCTCGTCGCCACCATCCCGACATCCAAACCACTCCAGGGCGCACGCAACAAGGTCGCCATCATGATCATTCTCGGGCCCAAGCCGACCAATCGCTCACCCATGGGCTGTTACATCTACTCGGTGTACGACGTGAGTTAGCAACACTACCATCACCACTCCTGGTTTAAACTGTGGTACTAACCAACATTCCCCCAGCAGAAGAGATCCGAGGCAGTACAGACCATCCTCAACAACTCTGAAGAGTCACTGCTAGATATGACACGGAAGCTGGGAACCATCATCACCAAGAAGTACCACACGCCTTCTTATGTTTGCATCAATGGCGGTGTTGATCAGACGACATTCCTCGCTGTTACGAAGGCTGTTCTTGCGTGTCTGGAGGCAAAGTTTGACGAGTTTGAAAAGCCATTGGAGCACCAGAAGTGATGTGGTATGACACTATTGTGTGTGACCATCTGTTGTGGTTCCCTGTCACCTATAGAGTACCCCAATTCCTGTATCTTTTATACCCCTCGTGGAGTTGCCCAGACTTCAGGTACGTGCTGCACAATCAAACAACAGAATATGACGAAACAAAGTTGCATATCCGCATATAATTGTAAAACTCTCTCAATAACACCACCATTACACCACTTTTATACCGCCAAACACCCACTATTAGCCTCTATAGGAGGCAGATGTGTCAGTCCGGATTGGGCAAGGTTACGCAGCCCCGCCCAAGTTTTTTTTTTTTTTTCCCCCTTTCTCCTCTACAAACAAATTTTCCGCGATGAGCTTCTCGCAGAAGACGTCTCCACTTGCTTGCAATCTGCTGATCCACACACTCTTTGGTGCCTGCTCAGCCTTCACAAACCACACAGTCGCAAAGATGGAAGTCAACAGACCGTCCCAGAAGAAACAAACGTCCAGAAAGGGCAAGAAGGCATGGAGAAAACACATTGACATTGACGACATCGAGGTTGGTCTTGAGGAGCGTCGTGAGCAGATCCGTACTCTTGGTGAGTCTGCTGACCAGTTGGACTCTTCAGACCTTTTCCAGGTCGACACCCAAGGTGATGAGAACCTCAAGATCAAGAAGGCCGCAAAGGCATACAAGGTCACAAAGTCGAGTGAGATCCTCGCACAGAGATCCAAGGCACCAGGCCTTCAGCATTACCACACAAAGAGTGGCAACAAGGTCGATGGTGTTAAGAAGAAAGAGATCCACAGACTCATGAAGCTTGCTGGAAGAGTCCAGGGTGAGACACAGACGAGAACAATAGTTGAAAAGGAGGGAATTATCAACACCAAGGCGTACGACGTTTGGGGCGCTGGCGACGAGACAAAGCTCACAAAGAGACAGAAGAGATACGAGGCAATCAAGCCAGACGTGCTGAACAAGCTGAGTTCTGTCTCCGTGACTGCTCCAAAGCATGCACCAAAGACACACTCCCAGGCTCCAATCACAGTCAGAGAGCAAGAGGTGTTGCCAGCTGCTGGTAAGTCCTACAACCCATCGCTTGAGTCCTGGAAGGACTTGATCCAGAAGGAATACTTGACTGAGAAGGAGAAGGAAGAGAAGAGACTTGTGTTGGAGGAACACAAGGAGAAGATCCAGCACTTGATTGCTACACTGGATGACAGAGAGGAGGAGAGTTCTGATGAGGAGGAAGAAGTTGCTGAGGAGAAGCAGCAGAAGAAGAAGGCCGAGGACGATGAAGAGAACAGCGAGGATGAAGATGAGGAAGAAGAAGGTCTTGGACTCTCTATCAACAGACCAGTCGAGGTCAAGAAGAAAACCAAGCACCAGAGAAACAAGGAGCAGAGACACCAGGAGAGAATGGACCTTCAGAAGGAACTGAAGTCTCTCAAGACACAGATCCACGAGCTGTCCAAGCTTCCAGTGTACAAGAACGAGGTTGAGCAGAAGCTCGCCAAGGCCAAGTCTGGAACAACACACCATGAGAAGGACCTTGTTCAGAAGAGACGCAAACTGGGAACCAAGTACGTGGTCACTGATGGCCCATTGGAGGTCAAGCTCTCCGACGAGCTCACAGACTCGCTCAGAACACTCAAGACAGAGGGTAACTTGTTCTACGACAACATGAAGAAGCTCCAGAGTCAGGGTAAGATTGAGACAAGAGTGCCGATCAAGCAAGGAAGAAAGTACAAGCCAAAGATCACAGAGAAGTGGACATACAAGGACTTCAAGTGATTGGTATACTTGTTTCTCCAGCTGCATGACCGTTTTGTATACTAGACATTCACAAGCTGGGTACATACGTGCATGGTGATTGGCCAGGATGTACTACTTAGGTGTTAATTTATGAGAATTTTAGCATGATTTTGCAGTCAGTATTAAAGCATTGCAGGAGCAGCACCAAAGATGACCTTTTGAATCGCCAATCGCTGTACTACTCACACAAGTATCAGTATATGGAATGAATTAAAGGTATGAATATATGCGTTGAATCAACATCAATTAAACAAACTTAAAGCAGGAAGATCATATCTCCCAAGCAGCACAGCTTACTTGGAGTAGATGAAGTCCTTAACGTCTTCATCCGTGAAGTCCGGCTGCACATCTTCGTCGCCCAAGAGACCCAAGTACCAAGACAGATCCTTACCGCTGAATTCTCTGACATGGAAACCGTTACCAAAGTACTCATATCTGTTATTCTTCACATAGGTCAGGTTGAAGTCCTCCCATCTCGGCTGCTTCATCACCTCGAAGAAGTGGATACGGGAACCTGGCCACATCATAAGCTCACCGTCGTAGGTACCCTGCTTGAACCAGGATCTGCATGGGTCGTTCCAGACAGTACGCTCCAAGAATGTCTTTCTCTGTGCGATGAAGTCCTCAACAGCCTCTGGCTTAGGATCGAAAGATGTGATGGACTCCTCAGCGACTCTCTTGACAAGCTGGATGAAGTTCTTAGCAATAGCCTCAGTCATTGGCAGCACAGAACCGTGGGCGTATGGAGCATGTGGACCCATGAAGATGAGGTAGTTAGGGAAGTCTGGGACACCAATGGACAAGTACGTCTCTGGCTTGTCCTTCCACTCGTCACGCAAGTCCTTGCCATCTCTTCCAATGAGTGGGAAGTATGGGACCCAGGAAACGTCAAAGCCAGTGGCACAGACAAGCACGTCAAAGTCATGTTGGACACCGTCCTTGGTGCGCAAGCCGGTCTCGGTGATCTCGTCAATGTCACTGAAGACAAGCTCAGTCTTTGGGTCACAAAGAGCCTCGAGGAATCCATTACCTGGAGTAGGACGACGACAACCAACACCAAACTCCTGTGGGATGACCTTCTCGGCAATCTCTGGCTTGGAGGCAAGCTTGCGCTTCATCTCATTCTCAGCAAACTCTCTGGACTCCTTCTGCTCCTCGGAGTCCCTCATGACGGATTTGAATCTCTTGTTGAGGTCAGACTCAATGTTCTTTCTGTAGGTCAAGTACTTCTTTGGGTCAGTTCTCATGATCTCAAGCTGCTTCTCGGAGTAGGTGAAGTTGGCACCATCCTTACCGGCAAACTTCTGGGCAAAACCAGCAGTGATCCAGAACTTGGATCTGACAAACTGGGTAAGCTTGGAGACGTCCTTCAAGATATTTGGCACGATCTGGACAGCACTGGAACCGGAACCAATGACTCCAACGGACTTTCCCTCGAGGTTGAGAGAGGTGTCCCAGTTAGCACTGTGGAGCTTTGGACCCTTGAAGTTCTCAAGACCCTTGATCTTTGGCCATTTCCACTTGTTGAGGACACCTGTGGCGTTGATGAGGACCTCAGCGGAGTCTGTGATGATGTCTGTTGGATCTTCGCCTCTCTGGATCTTGACGGTCCACTTCTTCTCCTCCTCAGACCACTCAGCACCGACAACGGTGTGGCTCAAGAAGACGTCTCTGTCAAGGCCGTGCTCCTTGGCAACGGTCTTGAAGTACTGGAGGATCTCTGGGCCGGTAGAGTAGTAGGTCTTCCACTGTGTGCTTGGAGCCCATGTGTACTGGTAGTTGATAGATGGGATATCACATGCGACACCTGGGTATCTGTTCTCGTACCAGGTACCACCGATGGAAGGGTTCTTGTCATAGATGGCGAGGTCTGCGGAGGGGATCTCCTTGTAGAGCTCTCTTGCAAAGTTGAGGCCACTGGCTCCTGCACCGATGACGATGACTTTGATCTTTCTGGCTGTGGAGCCTGGCTGCTCTGTGATCTGGTACTCGCTGGCTGTCATTGCTTTGTGAGTTGGTCCTGTTGAGCCATGAGAACCGAGACACGTCCCAGGGACAGCCAAGCGGACATTTATATCAGTCTGCCATGCGCTTATCTCTGAGCTGGAGCACTGGAGGTGGATTGAGGAGGGCCAGTGGAGCGTAAGTGGAACGATGAGCCCTTTGAAGAGATTGGAAGATGGAGGAGGCTCGGACGGCCGAGGAGCTTTGAGGAAGGCCGAACGTTGGAGCTCCAAGATTCCCGATAGCGCGGGCGCAGACAACGGGCTCGGGATCACGGACAAGATCACCGAGGACTCTTTATACCGCTAGATCAGCAAAAGTTAGTGAAACCATTACCTTTGACTCTTAGACAACAATTTGAAGAGACATCCACCAACTGATCATGTTCGAGACTCTCATTGGAAAGACCGTCCTCATCACAGGCGCTTCATCGGGTATTGGCAAGGCCATCGCTTTCGAGTACTCCAAGGCAACACAAGGAGAGATCAAGCTGATCCTGACAGCTAGAAGAACATCCAGGCTCGATGATGTTGAGGAACAGTTGAAGAGCCTATTCCCAAGCATCCAGGTGCTCAAGTCTGAACTCGACGTGTCCACCAGAGCCAGTATCACCACATTCTGGTCATCGCTCCAGGGCACACCGTTCAGCGAGGTCGATATCCTCGTGAACAACGCCGGTATGGCATTGGGCTCTGAGCTCGTTGGAGACATCTCCCCAGAGGATGTTGAAGCTGTCTACATGACGAATGTTATGGGAAACATTGCTATGGCTCAGCTTGCCGTCAAGCAGATGAAGGCTCGCAACAGTGGAGACATTGTGCAGTTGGGGTCCATCGCAGGCAGAGACACCTACCCCTCAGGAAGCATCTACTGCTCCACCAAGGCCGCAGTCAAGTCCTTCACCGATGCCTTGAGAAAGGAGCTTATTTCCACCAAGATCAGAGTCATTGAGGTCGCTCCTGGAAACACGCTTACCGAGTTTGCGCTGGTGAGAGCCAAGGGAGACGAGGAGCTCATGAAGAAGGCCTACGCGGGCATGGAACCCCTGAGTCCAGCAGACGTGGCCGACGTTGTTGTCTTCGCCACTTCCAGAAGACAGAACACGGTGCTTGCTGAGGTCGTGATGGTCGCCACAAGCCAGGCTGGGCCAAATCACGTTTACCGTGTTTAGTTTGTATAAAACGAGCTGTGTACTGTGTATCGAGGTCTGTCCAGGTACTTTTCTTATCAGTAGACACCCTTCCCCGTTCCCGGAGCTGAAAAAGCGGCATCGGGTAAACACATACAAAAGTACAAGAGCGCCTCGGATCCACGTCCAGCGCACGGTTGGACGCACTTTGGGAGACACCATACTACTTCATCAGATACCATGGAGACAGAGGAACATTCACTGACAGGCACAGACACCACGACACCCGCGAAGACGGCGAACACCCCGGCTCCCATCAAGTCTAGGCCCTTCTGTTGCGATCTCTGCGACAAGAAGTTCACTCGCCACGAAAACCTCAAGCGTCACAAGAAGCAACGTGAGTATCCCCTATGTGAAGATCGAAAGTGACAATACTAACACCCATCAGACTTCGAGAACAAGTTCAGCTGCGCCCATTGCTCCAACGTTTACTCACGCAACGACTCCCTCAAGAGCCATGTCCGTCGCGCACACAACAACATCGACTGGACTGCCCTAGGCTCTGCCAATCTCGACATCAAGTCACGTCTGTCCTTCCTCAGAGAACCGGAAGAAGTGCTGACCCCGCAATCCCCTCAGCAGGCTCCACTGGTCACAGACCACCACCCACTTTCAACTGAGTCCAAGGAAGACGTCAACTCCTATCTGAAACTGTACCTCGAGAACTTCCACCCAACTTTTCCTGTTTTGCACAAGCCTACTTTCGAGATTGGAGAAGATTATGAAGAGGACATCCTGGTGAATGTTGTCTGTGCCATTGGCCTCCGGTACTCGGAGGATCACAAGAGAGCTGCTGAGGTGTACAGGTTTGCCCTGTATCGTCTTGAGCACGCATTCAACGGCAACTTCACCATCAGATACTTGCAGGCTGCTCTCATTGCCGTATACGCTGGGTTGTTCCTGGGTAATGATGACTGGTACAAGTGGGCCATCAACAGTCACTTCCAACTGGTGTCCATTGCAAGAGAAAACGGTATGTTCCAGTACGCGACAGAGTCCATGGACAGCGAGTACAGATGGGATGAGTTTGTCATTGTCGAGTCAAGAAAGAGAATTTCGTACACGTTGTACTTGATTGATGCTCAGATGTCTACGCTGCTCAACTATCCACCAAAACTGTCCCATTATGAGATCAAGCACTTGCTACCCTGCTCCGATGATGCTTGGGAGGCCTCCAGCGAGGAGTCATGGAGATTGGCCAATGGTCACAACATGGATGATGGTTTGTACTTCTTGGAGTCGTTGCAAGAGACACTGGTATACGGCACTGTTCCAAGACCTATGTCTTCGTTAGGGAGTGTGGTCATTCTGCTGGCCATTCACATCATGATCAGAAACACGACTCAGTATGCTGGTATACTCGAGACTCTTCCCACAACAGCACATGATCCATTCTCAAGAAGATCCCAGCTCGGTCAGGCATTAAATGGACTTCGAGAACTGATCCCAAGAAAGAAAAGAACCGGTACAGATGGTCCACTGAGAACCATGTGGGACCTTTTCGAGGCAAATTGGAATCTTGCATACATCCATCTTCATCTCCCAGACACTGTCATCACTTCAGGGATTGTCGAAGTCACACTCAACGCCACCATTGCCACCATGGCAGCACTGGCCAAACCGCAGTCCATGGCACTGAGAGGTACCGCGCTGCTCAGCAACGATTACACCCGAATCCCATACGAGACCTATGCGCTCGTGGCAAACTCACACGTTCTATTCTTCCTCGGTTCGTTCCGTCTGAACTACAAGGAAACAAACCCAGCACTGACATTCATGTTTTACAAAGGTGCACTTGTGGCGTGGCAGATTCTTAAGTCGGCATCGCCGTCCAACCCATCCAAGAACGCTTCAGAGGAAAGTTCACAGAAGCACTACATGATGCAACGTCTTGCTTATGACATCATGGATCATATCCACGAGCACTTTGACGTTGAGCAGCCGGGTTTAGATAACTTGGAAGTATACCAAAAGTGGGTTGAGTCGCTGCTAATCTCCTATTCCATCTGGGGCGTTGGCGCAAGTGCTGCTGTTTCGTTCAGGGAGCTGTTGAGTGACTAATTCGGGTATCTACGATATCCATACGCGGTGTGTTCGAAATTACAGAGTAGTACATATTACTAATCATTGAGCTTTGTCCAGCTGTCATTAGAAGTCGATTGGGTTAAAAAAAGCAGCTAGAGATTCAAGCTTAGTTCTCGAGCCGGAGTTATGCCGTGGGTACCGCGCCTTAGCCTGGGCATTTCTTGAGCTAGTACGGACTGCCCAAGGAGCAACGTCCTTGTAACAACTCATCAGTACTTTTGCTACTCTGTGATTAGCGTAGAAGGACAAATTTCAACAACTACCTTTTGTTGTCCAGCTTCGTTGATGGACTAAGGGGTGCGCCGCGCTAAAGGTTTGGGGGCAACCCTGTGGTGACGCTACGTGTCCACAAATGGTGCTGTGATTGAGCTTCTCACCGAGACACCAAGTACATAGAGTTTAAATAGAACCTGGCCTACTTTGAAACCAGCAACGACCTCGTGGGATAGTTTTGTGTCAGGATGGTTGAACTATGTTCCACAAAAGTCAGTACCGCATTTGAGACGTTGTCCCCAAGCTTCCAGCTCAGCAATCACTCCAGTCCAGCGGCTAAGTAGAGAGCTCATATCAGATCGAGAGGGAGCACACGATAAGTTATCTAAAAAACCAAGGAGTTTAGACAAGGTTGTTGAGCATCTTTGTGGTGTTGAGGCGGTGCTCGAGCCTGGAGCGGAACAGAGCGCGAAGAAGCGACATCAAGGGTGCGGCGCAGCGGACGCCAATCAGCGGACCCAGCAACGCTATGAGCAGAACACCGCCAATTCAAACCACAAAAACATCCTTAACACCACATCGCATGAAATTTCACATCTTTGAACATGATTCTGCACTGCTGTCCACCCAGTGAATACTCCAGGCCAACGTGCTAAACAGAGATCTCATCTTAATCTGACCAAACCTGCGTTCTAGTGCAGATCGCGAAATGAACGTTTTGTTGCTCCTACCACAATTTCTTTATCGGGATTGGAAACCCGCGATTGTTATAGGCCACCAAACAATCTTTTATCAACGGACGCTTATGGACGGCCATGCACGTAGGCGGTGTGTTGGAGCTCCATCGTGGTAAACACACGGCTTTTCCCGCAGGACGCTGCCCTTTTGACACCCGGGCTTTGATTGTCACGGTTAGCTCCACTAGACTTCTCCGACGCTCCGCCGCGCACCCGCCTAGAGCTCTATGATCTCATCCACCACCTCTCGGTAATGTGGTGTTTCCAGGGACCAGTCCATCAGCACATGGATCGTACTTCCCTTATCACCCACATTGATTTACACAGATAAGAGTCTGTTGTGTGTCAAACACCCAAAAGCATATAAGCGTCAACAGTCCTGCCTGTTACGATCTGCACATCTTGATCTCATACACTAAACCAACCACCTTCACTTCCCACAAATACACATCACCAACATGGCTAACAGTGTCACGGGGCAGTCCAGCAACAGCTTGCCAGAGAAGAATGCTTCCAACTTTGAGGAGACTGAGATGCACGAGTTCTCTGTTGGTGAGACCGAGGAGCTCCCAACAACGGGTAAGAAGGCTGTTGATGAGGCTTTCAAGTTCTTGGAGGGAAAGGATGTCACCTACACTCCAGAGGAGGAGAGGCTTGTGCTGAGAAAGATTGACCGCAGAATTCTTCCACTTTTGTTCTTGTTGTACTGTATTCAGTTTGCCGACAAAGTCTCTCTTTCCTATGCTTCTTTGATGGGTATCAGAGAGGACACTCACCTTGACTCAACATCCCAGGAGTACTCTTGGGTCTCCTCCATCTTCTATGCCGGTTACATCTTCTGGGAGTTCCCAACTGCCTACTTCTTGAACAGATTCCCAATTGCCAAGTACACTGCTGCTAACATTGTCGCTTGGGGTATCATCTTGACTTGTACTTGTGGTGCTAAGAACTACGCAGGCCTTCTTGTTCTCAGATTCCTTCTCGGTGTGTTCGAGGCCACCATCACTCCAGCCTTTGTCTTGATCACCGCTGTCTGGTACAGACGTGAAGAGCAAGGTAAGAGAATGGGGCTATGGCTTGCTGCTAACGGTGTCGCTACTTTGGTTACTTCTCCAATTGCCTTTGGTTTGTACCACGTCAAGAGTAGCGCTCTTGCATCTTGGATGATTCTGTTCTTGCTCTTTGGTCTAATTACCATCTGCACAGGTGTTCTCTTTTACTGGTACCTCCCAGACAACCAGTTGAACGCGAAGTTCTTGGATGAAAGAGAGAAGATGATTGCTATTGACCGTGTCAGATCCAACTTCCAGGGTGTTGGCTCCGGTGAGTGGAAGTGGTACCAGGTCAAGGAGGCCTTCTGTGACCCAAGAACGTACCTCTACGTCATGTACTCCTTGCTCATGAACATTCCAAACGGTGGTGTTACCACCTTCGGTTCCATCATCATCAAGTCCTTCGGTTTCAAGAACGAGAGAGCTTTGCTGTTGTCCATGCCAGGTGGTGCTGTCGATATCTGCTTCAAGTTGATTGTTCCATGGGTTTCAGATAAGCTCATGGATAGATCCTTGCCATCCATGTTTGCCATCATGTTCCCAATGATCGGTGGTATCATGATGAGTACTCTTGCGGTCGACAACAAGGTCCCACTTTTGGTTGGTTACTACTTCATTTCTGCTGCCGGTGCCTCCTGGTGTCTTGTCATGTCAATGATTGCCACCAATACTGTTGGTTCCACCAAGAAGAGTGTTGTCAACTCCGTCCAGATCATTGCTTACGGTGCTGGTAACTGGATTGGCCCACAGACCTTCAGAGCCCACGAGGCACCAGATTATCCAACCGGTAAGAAGCTTGTCGGAATCTTGTATGGATGTGCTCTCTTCACTTTGATTCTCATCAGATTGGTCAACATCCGTGAGAACAGACGCCGTAACAAACTTGAGGCTGAGGGCAAGATTCCACCAATGCTTGAGAACGAGGAGTTCTTGGACAGAACCGATTTCGAGCAGCTCCACCACAGATACATTCTCTGATTGGACAGGTGTTCCACTCACCACAAAGAACTTCAAAATGGGCTCTTTTATCTTCCCTTATTTGCTTTTCGATATTCAGCTTTCAGCTTCGGCTTTTCTTTAGATTCTATATATACAAGTGCAGTGCTTTTGTGCCTCATGGGTGTTGATCGCTCTTGACTCTGCCTGTCCTCCTCATTAACTTTTTATCTATACCTAGCTTTGTTTCGAACAGCACCAGAGCCACAAGAGTTAACCCCTCTCTTTACACTCGAATCAGTGGCTCCTGGATCCTCAGCAGTGGATATCTGTGAAATTGGAGCTGCTAATGGTTTTGTGGCACGCTCGAGCTGGCCCCGGTGGGTGGTGCCGTGAGCCCTAACGTGGTTGCCTCGGTATGTGCAAAGCACCGGCACCAACAAGATTCAAGAAACTCTACGTTTCTTCAATGATGAAACTTCTATAATCCCAACTCTCTATGTAAGTTAAAAGTGCCCTTTCTGCTCTGGAACCAAGTTTATCACCTTCCCAGTGTTCAGTCCAGAGACGATGTTGTCAATGACACACTTCTCCATGTCGAAGATGGTCTGTGTAGCATTTGTTCCCATGTGCGGAGTAGCCAAGACGTTTGGCAACTCCAACAAGTCTCTTCTTGGGTTCGGCTCGTTGTTGTAAACATCCAAACCTGCAGCTCCGATCTTTCCCGTCTTTAAGTTCTTGATGAGTGATTCCTCGTCAATGACACCACCTCGAGCAGTGTTGACGATGATGACGCCGTCCTTCATCTGCGAGATCAGTTCGTCACTGATGAGGTTGGCGGTAGAAGCGTTCAGAGGACAGTTCAAACTGATGACATCGGCAATGGCCACCAGCTCCTCCATGCTTGAGCAGTACTCAGAGTCCTGCTCCAACTCAGCTGGCAATCTGGAGCGGTTGTAGTAGACGATCCTCTCAAATCCAAACGGTCTAGCACGGTCTCTGACAGCACGACCAATACCACCCATTCCAACAATTCCAAGCACCTTGCGGGCTGGGTTGATTCCCTCCTTTGTTCCAGCACTGTATCCGTGTGTTGGCCACTGGCCCTTCAGCAGGTTGTCACGGCCTTGCTGAAAGCTTCTCATGGCACCAAGCATGAGGAAGATGTTGGTGTCTGCTGTGGAGTTGTCAACAAATCCTGGAGCATGGGCAAGCTGGATGGACTTGTTGGTGAGTGGCTCGACATCGTTCTGGTCATAGCCGGCACCTTGATGTGCAATGTACTTGAGCGAGTCTGGGAAGTGCTGGATCAACTCCTCATCAAATCTGCCCACACGACTTCCAGCGAGGTATCCTCTGGCAATGGCAACGACGCTGGAGTACTTGCCATGGAGGTCTGCGATGAACTGCTCTCTGGTGTAGTGCTCATCGAGGTGAACGACTTCGTATGTCTTCTCGAGCTCAGTCCAGAGCTCTTGGCCGCATCTGATTGGATCTGTGTGGAGTATCAGTGGCTTGGTCATGACTTGTGATGGATGAGAATTGAAATGAGCCCAATGGAGAGGCAAAGGAAGTACAGATTGTGTTTATAAAGAGAGGAAAGCTGGCGGAGTCTTCAAGATTAAAATCGTCTCGGGCTTGGAGTCATCTCGGAGTGATCACGCAAACTTCCCGGTCAGCGCGTTGTTCCGCTGGACGGGTGATGGACGGGATAACGCTGATAACTGCTGGGTCCTGGAGCCACAGCATGTTGAATATAAAGCAGTTTCCTGTCGTCAGCTTTTCGATCATGACGTTCTCAACACTCCATCTACACTAAGCAAAATGAGCATCTTCGACAGCCTCCAGTTCCAGCCAGCAGACGAGTTCAACGACATCAGAAAGAAGCTCGGCGCAGACACAACCCCAGGCAAGATCGATGTCAGCGCCGGTGTCTACAGAGACAACACTGGTGCCTCCTTTATCCTCCCAGCAGTCGCTCAGGCCAAGGAGTACATCACCAAGAACGACCAGGGTCATGACTACAACCTCTGTCTCGGTATCCCTGAGTATGTTAAGCCAGCCTCTGTGATTGCCGTTGGTGAGAGTGCCGTCGCTGAGGGAAGAGTCGCTTCCTGTCAAACTGTTGGAGGAACAGGTGCTTGTCACTTGGGTGCACAGTTCTTGACTGAGAGCTGTGGTGTCAAGCAGTTCTACCTGGGAACACCAGCATGGCCGAACTACTTCCCATTGATCCAACAGGCCGGTGGTTCCATTGAGACCTTCCAGTACTACGACCCTGAGACCAAGACTGTCAACTTTGACGAGCTGCTGAACACTTTGAACAGTGCTCCAACTAATTCTGTGTTCATCTTGCAGCTATGTTGCCACAACCCAACTGCCTCTGATCTGACATTGGAGCAGTGGACAGAAGTTGGCCAGATCATGAAGCAGAAGAGCCTCATTCCATTCTTTGATTCTGCATACCAGGGCTTCGCATCTGGATCCAAGGAGATTGACGGTGAGCCAGTCAGAGTCTTCATTGACCTAGGACTCGAGGTTCTCGTTGCACAGTCCTTCTCTAAGAGTTTGGGTCTATATGGTGAGAGAATTGGATGTCTGCACATCGTTGTTGGTGACTCTTCCAAGACTGCCGTTGTTGCTGACCAGTTGAGATACATCTTCAGAGCTGAGTGCTCCTCTGCTCCTGCATTTGGTGCCAGAATCGTTTCTGCTGTTGCCAATGACGACTTGTTGAACAACCAGTGGAGCACAGACCTGACCAACATTGCTGAGAGACTCATCAAGGTCAGACAACAGGTGTACGACAAGCTCGTCAACGAGTATAAGACTCCAGGTAAGTGGGAGAATATCCTCTCACAGAAAGGTTTGTTCTGGTACAGTGGGCTGACCAAGGAACAGTCCACCTCTTTGTTGGACGACTACCACGTGTACTTACCAAAGTCTGGAAGAGTCAACGTTGCTGGTTTGAACGAGAACAACATTGATCCATTCTGCAGGGCCTTCGATGCTGTTGTAAGAGCTTGAACAATACAAAGTCATTATATATTGAATATGCTTTTAGTTGTAATAATTAGTCTATGAATAGCGTTGTCTCATCTTTCCACCAAATCTGATAAGCACCAAACATGAGGCGTAGCCCGCTAGCAGAATGAAGCCAGAGATTGTGCTCGTCCAACCAACACCAATTGTTTCAATCTGCGTGAGACACGTAGCAGATGCCACAGCTCCAGCAATATACCTGGCAAAGTAACTTGTAGCAATGGCATCACTTCCAAGCTGTGGTAAGCAGTCCACACAGTACGTGTTGAGACTCGGGAAGCAGAATGTCTGTGACACACCGTTCAAGAAGAGTGCAATAACTGGCAATGCAATACCACCCACTTTCTTCTGAATGGACCAGCCATAAATGATGATGGTAGCTGGCAGTACCATGAACGGAACGTGTGTGGATCTCAATCTGTCTTCTGGGATTCTGACACCTCGTTTGGCCATGTACTTTCGCACATACTTGTCAGCCCAACGACCACCAAACATCGAACCGACAAGACATCCTCCGCCAGGTGCGAGGTAGAACAGGGCGCCTTCAATCGGAGTCTTCAGTCCAAAACGAGGATTGATGACACTCGAAATTGGCGTGGTCATACAGTTCATGTTGTAGAGCAATGCCATACTCATGAACCCACCAAGAATCAAGTTTGGGAATTTCAATGCGTATACGACCGTCAGAGGGTTGTACTTGACCCAGACAAACCTCTTTCCAGTTCTTCGTTGCTCGTCCTTGTACTTCAAGTTGACTCCTGTCTCTTCCAAGAAGAAGTACACCAAGACACCGGTGAGTGCACCGAGGCCGGCAATGACCCAGAAAATGACTCTCCAGCTTGTGAACGTGACAATAAGGCCACCGACAACAGGTGCAAATGCTGGGCCAAGTTGTGATCCCAGGAGTGTCCAGCCCATGGCATTGCCACGCTCCTGCGGAACATAGATGTCTCCAACAACACTTCCACCTAGTGAAAAGAAAGCTGTGCCGAAGAAGGCGGTGGTACAACGGAAGACAAAGAACATGGCGAGGTTCTGCGAGAGCGCCACGATGGCAGTGGACACAGCAAATCCAACCGTGCACACTAAGAACAGTGAGCGTCTGCCGTAGATATCACCAAGTGGAGAAGCGATGCACGGTGAAGCTGCCATGACAACGGTGTAGACAGCCACTGAGATGTTGATGACGACGACTCGTGTGTTGAACTCCTCTGCGATGGCAGAAGAGGCTGGGAGAAGGGCCATGGCAGATGAGGGCGAGAGGAAGACGGCCAGGGCAACGATCATGACAAAGACATTCTTGCGTGCAGGTGAGAAACGATCGTAGTCTTTCTCGTCATCTTGTGAGAGGTTGACATCGTGTGTTGTTGTAGTAGCTTCTGCATCGTCTTTGGGCGCCATGTCGATGAGGTTGTAGACCACGGGAACTCCAGCTTGGCACACTCAGCACACACCAATGGGCATTTTGCGGGACAACAGGTATATGAGTGAGTAGAAGTGGGCCCTGGAGGTGGGATTGGACGTGTTTCCGTCACAGAAGACACAACTTCCGCCGCTTGTTCAGCTGATTGCGAGCGGTGGGTCCAGTGATAAGGCTCCAAGCCGGGAACGCTGCTGTGCTTTTCCGCGTTGGACGGCTGTTGGACGGATTGTTTTTTTGGGCGACGGATAAGCGGTGTTCGAGTTGGAGCATGGCGATGGACGGACATCACTCTCCGTCCAGATTATCAACGGAGCCTGAAGGATGTATATAGGGCGGTTCAGTCCCTGTCTGGAGTCCTTGTATCTGGCCATGATCCCCATCAATATCCACTCCAACCGCCCACAATGACTCGCAACATCAAGGTCGCCATCGACCGTGGTGGAACTTTCACCGACATCCACGCCACCATCCCAGGCCAGCCAGATATCGTCTTCAAGCTACTCTCTGTGGACCCAGCCAACTACAGCGATGCTCCAACTGAAGGTATCAGAAGAGTCCTTGAGCGCGCCCATGGTACCTCCTTCCCAAAGGGCCAGCCGATCGAGCTTGACCTCATTGAGTCCATCAAGATGGGAACCACCGTCGCCACCAACGCCCTCCTCGAGAGAGACGGCTCCAAGGTTGCTCTCATCACATCCAGAGACTTCAAAGATGTTCTTGAGATTGGTAACCAGACCAGACCAGACATCTTCAACATCTCAGCCAAGAAGCTCGACCAGCTCTACACCAAGGTCATTGAGATTGGCGAGCGTATTACATTACCAAACTACACTGAGGGCGGTGGTGCTAAGCACAAGGTCACTCTTGCAGACCAGGAGCAGTACGACAACATGCTTGATCTCGCCGTCACTGGTGACGTGATCCAGATCATTGAGAAGCCTGTCATGTCTGAAATTGAGGCACAGCTTCTCGAGCTCAAGGCTGAGGGTTTCCAGAACCTTGCCATCTGTCTCCTCCACTCCTATCTCTACCCAAAGCACGAGCTTGAGGTTGCCGCACTTGCCAGATCTCTTGGCTTTGACATTTCCGTCTCCGTTGAGCTTCAGCCAACCATGGGAGTCGTGAACAGATGCTCATCCACTGTTGCTGATGCTTACCTCTCTCCAAAGATCCAGGAGTATCTGAAAGGTTTCTCCGCTGGCTTCAAGGGAGGTCTTGATGCTATGGGTAACAAGCTCCTCTTCATGCAGTCCAATGGTGGTCTCTGCCGCTGGGACAAGTTCACTGGTTTGAAGGCCATCCTCTCCGGCCCAGCTGGTGGTGTCGTTGGTTACGCCGAGACCTGTTATGACAAGAGACCAGGCAACAAGAAGGCAACACTTGGTTTCGACATGGGTGGTACTTCCACTGATGTGTCCAGATTTGATGGCCGTTACGAGCATGTGTTCTCTAACATTGTCAACCAGGTCCACCTAAGTACTCCACAGCTCGACATCTCTACTGTTGCTGCCGGTGGAGGTTCCATGCTCTTCTGGAAGAACTCGATGTTCGTTGTTGGACCAGAGTCCGCTGGTGCACATCCTGGCCCAGCCTGTTACAGAAAGGGAGGTCCACTCACAATCACAGATGCCAACGTCTTCACTGGTCGTCTCTTGCCTGAGTTCTTCCCAAAGATCTTTGGTCCCAACGAAGATGAGGCTCTTGACATTGAGGTCACCAAGCAGAAGTTCACAGAGCTCACTGAAGAGATCAACAAAGACATCAAGGGTTCACTCACACCATACGAAGTCGCTGTTGGTTTCCTGAAGGTGGCTAACGAGGCCATGTGCAGACCGATCAGAACCTTGACTGAGGGTAAAGGCTACAGCACACACGACCACAACTTGTCCGTCTTTGGTGGTGCTGGTGGTCAGCACTGTTGTTCCGTTGCCAGTACACTGAACATTGAGAGCGTTGTCATCCACAAGTACTCCTCTTTGCTCTCCGCTTACGGTATATCTCTTGCTGATGTTGTCTTGGAGAAACAGCAACCAGTGTCCTTGGCTCTTTCAGAGGAGAACATGCCTGAGGTCGAAAAGAAGACTGCCGCACTCATCGCATCTGTCAACGAGGACTACCTCCAGCAGAAGACTGGTGACGACAGTACTGTTGTCGAGACATTCTTGAACTTGAAGTACCAGGGTACAGACACAACGCTCATGATCATCAAGCCAAATGATGGTGACTACAAGTCCAGTTTCATTGCCAAGCACCAACAGGACTTTGGTTTCACACTTGAGAGAGACATCATTGTTGAAGATGCTCGTGTCAGACTTGTTGTGAGCGCTGGTGGCAAGCCAGACATCAATCCATTCGAGGAGTCTGAGAACATCCCACGTCTTCCAGAGCCAGAGGCACTCAAGACCACCGATGTATACTTTGAGAACGCTGGTTTGAAACAGTCGAAGGTTTTCCTCCTGAGTTCTTTGGAGACTGGTGTTGTCATCTCAGGTCCGGCTATCGTCATTGATGACACGCAGACTATTTTGGTTGAGCCAGAGTGTTCTGCCCATATCCTATCAGACTCCGTGTTGATCACTGTTTCCAAGTCGCAGCAACCAAAGCTCTCTGCTACCGTTGTTGACCCCGTTCAGCTCTCTGTCTTTGGCCACAGATTTATGTCTATTGCTGAGCAAATGGGTAAGACTCTTCAAATGACTGCCATTTCCACCAACATCAAGGAAAGACTTGACTTCTCTTGTGCCTTGTTTGATGCCGATGGTAAGCTCCTTGCCAACGCTCCACACATTCCAGGTCACTTGGGCTCCATGTTTTTGGCTGTTGAGAAGCAGAACGAGATCTGGAAGGGTAAGCTCAAGCCAGGTGATGTTTTGGTTGCCAACCACCCATCTACAGGTGGTACACACTTACCTGACATCACTGTGTTGACTCCTGTCCTGGACAAGAACAACGACGTTCTCTTCTGGACCGCTTCAAGAGGTCACCACGCTGATATTGGTGGTATCTCCCCTGGTTCTATGCCTTCCGACTCGAAGGAGATCTGGCAGGAGGGTGCTGCTATTGAGACCGAGAAGTTGTACGACGAGGGTGTCTTCCAGCATGAGAAGATGGTTGACTTGTTGTATCACCAGCCAGCTAAGTATCCAGGCTCAGAGGGTACAAGAACATTGGAGGACAACATCAGTGACTTGAAGGCACATGCTTCCGCCAACTACAGAGGTATCAAGCTCTTGCAGGCTTTGATTGATGAGTTCTCTTACGATGTTGTCAAGCTTTACATGACTGCTGTTCACAAGGCTGCTGAGATTGCTGTCAGAGGTTTGTTGCAGGTGGCCTATGACAGATTCGGCGGTGCTCCTATGGCTGCTATTGACTACTTGGATGATGGTACTGCTATTGCTGTCACTGTCACTGTCAACAGAGAAGATGGAAGTGCCATCATTGACTTCACGGAGAGTGGTGACGAGTTCTACAGTAACTTCAACTGTCCTATTGCTGTCTTGTATGGAAGTATTCTGTACGTCCTGAGATGTTTGATCAACGTTGACATTCCACTGAACAGTGGTTGTATGGCACCATTGGACATCAGGGTCAGAGAGGGTTCCTTGTTCAAGCCAGACTACGAGGCTGCAACTGTTGGCTCCAACGTTGAGACTGCTCAGAGAATCTCTGACACTTTGTTCAAGGCATTCCAGGCATGTGCTGCTTCCCAGGGTACTTGCAACAACTTCACCTTTGGATCTTCCAACCCAGACTATGGCCTCTTTGGTTACTACGAGACGATTGCCGGTGGTGGTGGTGCTGGTGAGAACTTCAACGGACAATCTGGTGTTCAGGTCCACACTACCAACACAAGAATGACTGACTCTGAGTCCTTTGAGAAGAAGTTCCCTTGTATTTTGAGAAAGTATGAGATCAACAGAGGCATTGGTGGTAAGGGTCTGTACAAGGGTGGTGATGGTGTCATCAGAGACATTGAATTCACAATTCCACTGAAGGCTACTTGTCTGATGCAGAGACGTGTCTTTGCACCTTACGGTATGAATGGTGGTCATCCAGGTAAGAGAGGTTACAACTACTGGATGAAGAAGCGTCCAGACGGTACATTCAGAAGAATTGCTCTTGGTGGACAGAACAGCGCTTGGGTGAGACCAGGTGACAGAATCCGCATTGAGACGCCTTCTGGTGGTGGTTGGGGTAAGCCACTCGATGACAAGTCTGGTTCTGAGGAGATCAAATTGTCCGACCACATCCACTACCCATCGATTGATGCCATCAACGCTCCTCCAAGCATTCTTACTGGCTCCGTTGCTCTCAGAAGCGACACACAGTTCACTAATTGATTTCTATAGTTTCGAAGTGCCGGGTTTGTAATAAGGATGCTTCTATAATATTAAAGGTCTAGATAAGTTAGAACAACCGGCCTTCTGCTCTGGAACCAATTGTTTATCACCATTCCAGTGTTCAGTCCAGAGACGACATTGTCAATGACAAGCTCCTCGTCAATGACACCAACTCGAGCAGTAATGACGATGATAACACTGTCCTTCATCTTGGAGATCAGATCGTCACTGATGAGGTTCATGGCAGAAGCGTTGAGAGGTCACATCAAACTGATGACATCCGCAATGGCGACGAGCTCCTCCATCGTCGAGCAACGTAGCTGGAAATCTCGAGCGGTTGTATTAGACCATCTCCTCAAATCCAAACGGGGCCTGCAACGGTCTCTGACAGCACGACCAATACCACCAATTGCGACAATTCCAAGCACCTTGCAGGCTGGGTTGAGTGCATCCTTTGTACCAGCACTGTATCCGTGTGTTGGCCAATGGCCCTTCAGCAGATTGTCACGGCTTTAAGTTGGAAGCTTCTCTCGGCACCAAGTATGAGGAACATGTTAAGGTGTCTGCTGTGGAGTTGTCAACAAATCCTAGAGCATGGGCAAGCTGGATGGACTTCTTGGTGAGTGGCTCGACATCGTAGGTTGTAGGTTGTAGGTTGTAGGTTGTAGGTTGTAGGTTGTAGGTTGTAGGTTGTAGGTTGTAGGTTGTGGTTGTAGGTTATAGGTTGTGGAGCTTGTCGGCAGTACCTTCTTGAAACGGAATCATCGAGCGCCTCGGTGACACCTGCTGAAATGGAATATGTCGTACCTTGATCTGCACTCTGCTGCCTGCACTCTTGTTGATAACTGCGAAACAACTCACAACGCCACAACGCTTCTTTCCAGTCCAGCGCATAGCTACCACGCTACCACTTGTTTTTCCACATACAGACAACAAAGACACAATGTCCAACGAGACTGCCCTTGAGCTAATCCCAACACAGTCTTCCAAGAAAGATGACCCGTTCGGAGCGGCCCGCGTTACACTTGACGTCTTGGGAACCATATGCGCCATCACTGGAATAAGTTTGCGTGAGCCAGCCATAATGTGCTACAAGGCGATGAGGAACTACATGAACGACACAGAGACAATTTCTGAAAGACAATCGCTGAAATCACTCAGACAATTGTGCCGGTCCAGGGCGACAACAAAGTGGACTGACCCCCACGAACAGCGTCTTCAGCAGATCCTCATCAGCACACAAAGGGTCACCACCATCCGAGACACCATTGAGAATGGCGAGCTCACCGAACATGAAGTGTACTCACTCATAGGGTGGGTCATCAAAGGGATTGTTGTGTTGGAGCAGAATGAGCAGCTGACCCAGCTCGATGGTGATGTGCCAGTTGACAAGGCAAGCAAGGACCACATCCTCACTAAGGTTGTACTCCCAATCCAAGGGTACCTCGAGACCACAGGGTTGCCAATCAGTGACCTCAACTTATTCTGGTATGTACTCACGAAACTGTTGAATAGCGGAGGTGCTCGCTCTACAATTGGTCCATTGTCTTTGAGGTTGGTTGACTTGGTATTTTCCGCTTCTTTGAAGTACCACGCACCATTTGATCTGGCCAGAACCCAACGTCACAGTATGCAGGAAACGATCTATCTGGACTATATGAAAGATATTGTCGGAGACTTGAGAGGCTCAATCGAGAATGCCAGAGGGATTGCAGAGTAGGAAGTTGCCGGGCGTTCTGTTGTATCATTGGCATACGTGGCAGGTAGCCCTTGGAGACCCACGATTGCTGATGAGGTACAGCCCTTGGTTGAGAGTGGAAGCATTTGACCGCATCGAGGAGAATGCGACACTAGAGAGCATTAAGCAAGACTCCGTATGGGGTCCCTCTTCTTACTCAGAAGCCCCCGGGGTCGTTTCTAGGTAACGGCTATATATTGATTGTCTTCTCGAGCTCAGTCCAGAGCTCCTGGCCGCATCTGACTGGATCTGTATGAAGGATCAATGGCTTTGTCATTGGTATACAGTGGATGATCAGTCGTTTATCAGATTCTTCATAAAGCTTAGAGAAGAAAGCAAGTCGGGTTCGAGGAGAATCGTCTCGGAGTGCTCGATCGAGTTCCCCGACGAGCATTTGGCGGCGGATAAGCGGCACCAAGAGAGTATGAGATCATCAGAGCCGTTGGTGGGGAGAATCTGTGCAAAGTGTCAAAATGTACAACTGCTACTGCTTGTCTTTTGTTGGCCGTATAGACTGATTCGACTGTTTCATGGCTCTTATGTGATATTTGAGGTATTTCCCGCTTATAGGGGTAACTCTTAGGTCTTACAGGTATGACTCGCGCGGCCGGCTAGCCTCGGGGTTTGACCCAACTCGAAGTCGAAAACCTCCTATAAGAAGGGCAAACTCCCACCAGAACTACAGTAATGTCGATATAAACCACCTCAGGCCCCATATTCAACCACTTGATACTCAGAGTCTACTGCCATCTGAGATCGCCCCGTCATGTCAACAGTACGGCAGACATCACCCATCACAACAAAGCTCATCGAGGACACAACCTACGACGTTGAGCTTCAGGAAGATTCTGTCAAGTCAGTGGAGCATACCGGCCATGCAGCAGAGGCCGACAAAGAAGAGTTTCCAGAAGGATGCCGTGGATGGCTGGTTGTTGCTGGCTGCGTCTGTATCAGCTTCAGTTCCTTTGGTATGATCAACAGCTACGGAGCCTTCCAGACTTTCTATGAGACCGATCTCTTTGCAAACACGTCTTCCTCCAAGCTTTCGATCATTGGAGCATGCCAGGCGTCCATCATCTACTTTCTCACACCGTTGTTCCTACCTCTGGTGTACGCCTTTGGAGTGAGAAACATCCTTGCGATTGGAGGCGCTCTCATCATCGTTTCATTCTTCGGACTCTCTACAACTGAACCAGGCCAGTTATGGAAGTGCTATCTCTTCCAGGCCATCATGTTCTCAGTTGGATCGGGCTTTCTCTTCATCCCGATTATGTTCTCACCTGTTGAGTGGTTCAAGAAGCGAAGAGCCGTTGCTTTGGGTACGTCCATGTGTGGCGTTTCCCTTGGGGGAATGATTTGGCCAATCATCTTCAAGAACATGATCTACAAGTACGGGTTCAAGTGGACAGTCAGAACCATTGCGTTTGTCTACATCCCGCTGACACTTGGTGCCGTGCTCCTCATCCCTCAACACTTGGAGGACAAGTATGTTCGCAAGCCAGATACGATTTCGAACTCAAAGTTCAGCATGGAGAAGGTCAGGTTTCTCCCACAAACATATTCTCGCTTGCTGAAGAGCTGGATCACTCAAACTACGGATATCAGATATGACTTCATGCTTCTCTCGAACTTGATTGGTATGTTTGGATCATACCCAGCAATCTTCTATCTGGACTACTTTGCCACTTTAATCAGCCCAGGAACTGTGGTGACAACTTACCTTTTGGTTATCTTCAATGCCCTGGGTGGTCCAGGACGTGTCATCCCTGGTCTAGTTGGTGACAAGATGGGGCGTTGTAACACTTTGATCCTGTGTCTCTCGGCATGTGGTATTGCAATCATTGCCATGTGGATTCCTTGCATCAAGTATGAGTTGATATCTCCGTTCGCCGTGTTTGTTGCCATCTTTGGATTCACTATTGGTCCATTGTTCTCTCTTTACCCAGCATGTCTTGCTCAAGTGTTTGGTACACAGGGGCATGAGGCTCGAATGGGGTTCTTCCTTTTCACATCCACCCCGGGACCGATTCTCGGATGTTTGATTGCTGGTTCTTTCATTCCCGTGGAGTCATCATCAAAGGGGATGATCATGAATGCATACTACAAGCTTGTCATATACTCAGGTGTGATGATGATATGCTGTGCTCTGGTCTTAATGATTGTGAGACTGTCTCTGACTCGTAAGGTGGTCATCTTTGTCTGAGCTGCCTCATGTGATCAGCTGACTCGAGACAGGGGAAGCCTACTCAGCTAAGTTTCGAGAACTAATAACTAATAACACACTAATTGTTCTCAGATGACACCACAAGGAGCGGCGCGCCTCTAGAACTATTCCTCATGGTACCCCCTTGTGAAGTCCGCGTAGTCTTGGTAGTCCTGGTCCTCCAGCCATTGGGTATAGGTCCGCCTATGACGGTTTGAGGGATGCAGGTCGCCATCTTGATACTCAAACCAGGAACCTGGCACAGTCCGAATTGAGCCTGCGTAATCAGTAAAACGCCGATCAAAGCATCCATACTTGTTCCGTATCGTTAGTTGCCTTTGAGAGATGGCACACGAGATACGCACCCTCTTGAAGCAGCTATCTGGGGATCCAATATTGATGTGGATACCTCTTCCAGAGTCCCGTTGGAGAATATGAGAGCATTGCTCTGGAACAAACAAGTATACGGATGCCAGAGCAGGGAAGTCTGACCCAGCGAGCTCCACAAATAACGTCTCGAGTCGTGTACAAGGGTAAACGGTGAGTGGGATCCCAGAGGCATCAAGCCCCAGTGATTGAAGATGAGGAAATGACGTATGACAACCAGAGGCAAACAACCCCAGATTGTATCCAGACAGGGTCAGTGATGTCAGATACTGTGGAAGGATATACAGTGCATCCATTGTTAAGATGATCCTGTGATGCACTGGTTCTGTGGTGAGGTGTGCGATGTGGGAAGCTAGAGCCTGGGCCACTCGCTCACGGCTTTGATCAACACGAAGAAGGAGATGTAGGCTCCACGACCTGTTGCTGTCAGCGAGTGAAACGAGTACGATGTTCTGGAGGGCTGTGATGTGCACAGGATAAGAATATCCCAAATCAGGGATCACAGTGTGCACCACAGAGAAGAGGGTCAGGTTGACCAGATCGAGAGGTTGACGCGTGCTGTAATCGTGCCACCTAGCTGACACACTCACCAAACGTGCACGCTGATTGGGATCTAGAATAAGTGGAGACAAACACTTCCAATACAGAGACTGTATACCTGGCTGCCGAGTGAGGTACTGCCTGCCGAGCCAGTCTTCTCCTACCCCCACGAAATATCCACAATACCTTTCCGGTACCTGTCCCGGAGACTCTGGATATTCAATGCCGAAAGGGCTGAAGAATCTGATATACTCGCTCATGCGTTCAGGTGTCATATAGGGTGAATCAAGACTCCAGTTCAGTGCGACAACGCGCAGGTTCCGGATGCCGTTGACGTCCCAAACCCAAGGCTGGTCCCAATTCGTGAACCCTAGAGCCACGGAGTCGAGAAACACGTTGATCTTCTCGTGGGTAGCCTCAAAAAGACCGGGGATTGGGGTTGAAACGATTCCAGTCTTCGACGGGCGTAGCTGGAATGTAGTGTATCCAAGGTTTGACTTCACAAACCCTCTTATAGATGTGGCGTGCCGTTCCAAAGCCAGCCTCACAAGATCTCCAGAATGTATCCGCGGAGAGAGATGCGACTCATGGAACAAAATGCTCTCAGAGTCGGTAGGGAGTTCAAAGCACTGTACGGGCGCATTTGCTCTCTTGGCCAGTTCCCGTGCTTGTCCAACGGCCACAGCGTGACCACGGACGACCACCGGTGTCGATGGGTTGATGAACCTCCCGTAGACACATCCATGAGGTCCTAGCAGACGCGTACACCAAGCCAGGTCACACCAAGCCAGTGAGAAGATATGAAGACGCCAGTCGTGGTGTCGATACTCCTCTATGCCGATGTCTGCCACTCCAGGGATGTTGAGAAACCGCTCAAAAAGCTGCTTTTGGGTAGCAAACCACCTGGACTTGCTCCTTCTGGGAGCCAAAGCACCATCATGAACCACTTATAACACAAATCGTTTCAAAGCTGGCACTCCTTTCAAAAAGTTCTCTAGTGCGTGCACTCCGAGTTGGCAAAACACCTCGAGTAGTAATTGACGAGCAACTTCGGCTGGCAGCTCTCTAGCACTTTGCCAGGGGCTCTCCAAGTGGTGAACCTCGCCCGGGTCTGAGCAGCTGAAACCTCTCAAATGAAGTAAGTGTAGAGGCTTGATCATCGTGTTGGTGCTGAGTGCTCCGTGTGAGCTTTCTTTATCAATGATGATCAGTTTATTGGTTTCTGAGTCTCTCGCTTTACCCCTTAAAACCGGCTTTGTTCCTGCGCGCGGTTTCTCAGACAAAGGCCGCTGTGAGGCTGTGAGTTGAGAGCTGCTACCAAACACCCGGACAATTGTACTTAAACTCTACTGCCAACAACAACCGGCCAAATGACCAGCATCGACCACCTCATCATTGTCCCGTGCCATGGCATCTGGAAACTTACAAACACAGGCGATTTGGCCTCAGACTGGCACCTCGAAGCGTTCCAGCTCGAAGGCCACGACCACCTCGCCTTCAAACAACACATTACAAGCGCGTTTGACCTGCTCAACAAGGACCTGTCAAGCTCGATACTCATCTTCTCCGGGGGCCAGACGAAGAAGAATGCCGGTCCCATCTCAGAGTCACAGAGCTACTACTTCCTGGCCCGCACCATGAACCTCATCAACGAGCCCAACTCAAGCAACGTCCACACTGAGGAATACGCCAGAGACTCCTTCGAGAACGTGTTGTTCTCCATTGCCAGATTCAAGGAGATCACAGGACGATACCCATCAAGAATCACAGTCACCGGCTTCGAGTTCAAGAGACACAGGTTCCTGAAGCTTCACTTTCCTGCCCTCCGCTTCCCTGCGGCCACATACATCGGCAATGAACCCACCCCAGATTACGTGGAAAACTCGCCAGAATGGCAACAGTACTTCCACGATTTGGCTAATGCTGAACACAAACATGCAGTCATTGAATTTGAAAAGGATCCACTGGGAAACGGTTCTGTCTTGGGAGTCAAAAAGTCCAAGAGAAACCCATTCAACAGACACCATCCATACATCCACACCAACCCAGAGTTGGCAAGCTTCTTTACTAACACCACGGAAACACAAAGCTTACAAGCTCCATGGTAGATCTAGCATATCATTAAATAGACAAATACAACTTATACACTCTTCTATTTTACCGGAAATTTCTGATACAGCATAGTTGCCGGCCCGCAGACCACTCCATCTTGTTCAATAATCAAGCAGTCTTAGGACTCTTCTTCGGCAACTTGCTCTTTTTAGCAGTAGTATTTGGTGAGTACTTGTTGAACCCCTTTGGTGTAGGAACTGGGACGGGAGCACCAACGGCACCAGCGGATGGAATACTCTCCTCAGTGAACTCCTCGCTGGAGTCATCAAGTGTCTCCAGCTTGTCCTCCAACAGCGTGCTATCACCAACACCAAGGTCCTCGTCACGAACATCATGGCCATCAAGCAACAGCTCCAGGTTCTTCTTGCGCTTCTCCAGGTTCCCGACGTGCTTCAGCTTGTCCTCAATCTCCTTGATCTCCTTGTCGATCGTCGTGATAGCAGCATCGGTTCCCAGTGTTTCAAAGGACCAGTTACCATTCTCATGGATCTCAAGCAAGTAGTCGTGGTACTTGATCAACAATGGACGGTGGGACAACGTGATAAAGGCAAAGTTCTTCTGCTTGAGCATGTCAAACAAGTATGCCTCAATGTCAGACGAGATGGCATTCGTGGCCTCATCCAAGACGACAAACTTTGGGTTCTTGAACAGCAACCTTGCAAACTGAACTCTCTGCTTCTCACCACCACTCAGAACATCCTTCCACTCATGCACAGCATCCAAGTACTCCAACCCAGTACCACGGTCAAGCAAGTACTCCAACTTGACCTCTCTCAAGATCTTCACCAGGTCAAAGTCAGTTACACCTCTGTTGATCATGTCACCATAGCTGAGTGGGTAGATGATCTGGTCCCTGAGTGTACCATTGCTAAAGTATGGTCTCTGAGGCAGGTAGAAGATATCGTCATCGTTTGGCTTGGACAACAAACCATCGTACAGAGGCCAAAGTCCCGCAATGACTCTCTCAATAGCAGTCTTTCCACAACCATTCATTCCAAGGATCAGAATACTCTCGTGGTTTCTCAACTGGAAGTCCAGCTCGTTGATCAGCTTGACACCCTCACGGCCATTGGAAGAAGGAATGATGACATTGATCTTCTCGAAACGCAAACCGTTGTAGTGGTACTGCACCGTTCCTCTGATGGCATTGTGGTCCTCCGTGTCACCGTAGTTGAACTCAGTGGCGTGTACTTGGTGCAACACGGTAAGCAATGTGAACACTCTGTCAGTGTATCCAGTCAACTTCGAAACATCCTTGATCGAATACATCAGTCTTGATCCAGCATCGGCCATGGAAAGCATGAGACGCTTGTTGACAATGAACTGGCGCATGTTTCTCTCTTCACTGCCTGTCTTGACGTTATCCGAGAGAGATGTCAAAAAGATAGGGATGGAGGCGTAGAGGTAACCCAAGGCAGACCAGGTGTACTTGAGCAAGTAGTCTTCCAAGAAGCTGTAAGTCACCTTGACTCTGTTGATCTTGAACACGTGGTTCATCATCTTGTTGTAGATCCCATTGATCTTGATCTTCTCCAACTCCGTACCGTTGTAGAATGCAATCTCTTCACCATTGTTGATCAAGTTGAGATGATCATTGTAGTACTCTCCTTCCAATGCAGACTTGTCCTTGCTCAATCTTCCAAACGGTGGCGTGAAACGTTTCAAGATCCATGCGGTGGCAAAGTAGTTCACAAAGATACCTGAAATACCAGCTGTACCCAAGTTGTCTCTCAAATATACAGCAAAGAACACCAAGTCCATCATAGGCTTGCCAATATTGGTAAACAGCGAAGACAAAGCATTTGTGAACCTGTTCACGTCCGAGATGATAAAGTTGTCAATGTCCTTGATTGACTGGTTCTTGAACATGATCTTGTAATACACCATTCTGTCATCGAGGTAGATATCGTGGATGTATCTCATCAAGTTTGTTCTAAAGTTGCTTGCCAGCTTCTTCACGAGGTACTTGATTGCACTGTTGGTGTAGGATGACGGAACGGCCATGAGGAACCAGTACACCAAGTCTCTGAGGAACTTCTTGAACTTTCCTCCGATGATGTCCTTGACAATCTGACCATCAAGCTTTGCAATCAGTAAACTGAGCCATGTTCGAAGGATCAAGAAAAAGAACTGTGTGATCAGAAGGATGGTGTTGCGGTCGTTGAACTTGGGCACAAGGATCTGCCATATGATCATGAGCTGGTTCAGGAACTTGGAGCTGAACAGCTTCTCAGAGTCACGCTCATTCTTGATGTTCTTTGCAAAGTTCTTGAACTTGAACTTGTCCTTCTCGTAAACCTCTGGGTCCGTTGGCTGGATGACGACTCTCTTCTGTCTGTTCTTGTATGGAATGAAGAGCTGTCTTGCCCCGTTCTTCAGGATGGTCGATGAAGAGCGTCTGTAAAGGGGGCGTGAGTCTCTCTTGTCTCGCCAATCTGTGACGAGCTTGTTGATGAAGATTCCAGCACCAACTGCGCCAGTGGAAGCCAGCGTGGCAAGGAAGATGACAACCGGCCTTGTAGGGTGGTCCTTGTTCTCGCGGTACAGCTGGAGCAAGTTGGTCAAGAGCAGCTTGAGCTCCTTACTCCGCTGGTTGGGGTCCCGCAGTTTGGAGATGAGCATCTGTATGTGTTTGTGTGGCTATGTGTGTGATCGAGTGTGTAGACAAGCAAGTACGGAACGGCCATCGGTGCTTTATATCGCGGGGCACACACGCCTGCTCATCTGCTCTTGCCCCACTGTCCACTCTTGCCGCGGTTCGAATGTGGGGAAGCGATTTTGGCGGTCACGTGTGGGGTTTGAAGCGAGTGGTAAGCGCAACACCGGAAAAACTTGACAGGTTTCACCGGGGCTTCATAACATGTCAACAAAGAAACACCTGGACACCAAAGCATATCCATCATCCATCGCATATTGCGCAGGGTCGGCGGTAGCTACAATCAATCAGAGACTTCAGGCTAAATCTGGTCTTCTCAGTCCTCAACTCTATCAGCTTGCAATCTCAACCGCCTGGTGCGCTGAGGTCCCAGAAAGCGCCGTCGTGTGTTGCACCGTGTACAAAGAGCGGCCTCCCTATCTCTTCGCGTTTCCCCAGACAACTTTGATCTCTTCCTTCTTCCCATTTGCCGCCAGATCCAAGAGGAGCCAAGAGCCGTTACAGAACGCATTCACCTTGCTCAGAGTCAGATCTCTGCCTCCGTCTAATACCAGATCAACCAGCTACCGCTCTTCCTCTCACAAGATCCATACTCTGAGAGCACCAGAGAGCCCCCTGCCGCCCCTTAGCCGCCGACACGTACAAGTTCCACTTCCGCCCTCACCAAACAATCTCCAGCAATGACACCACCGGAAGCAGTCATCGCCTATGCTGAGCCAGGTACCAGAAACATTCGTGTGGGACTCTACAACCCGTACTTCATGCCCCACGAGATCCGCAAGGCCGTTGCCGCCAAGATCATCAAGCACCATGTCATCTTCTACTACGTCCCACCACGCATCATGGAGAAGGTCTACATCCAGCAGAGCAACCTCTTGAGCAAGATTGCTACAAATCCTGGTTCTGTTGACTTATCTTCCCCAGGTCCCTTCATCGCACTCTTCTGGGAGAAGATCACCGGTATGAGATCGGTCTCAAGAGACGAGTACATCTACCTTGTCGAGAGCATCGTCAACGAGCAGACGGAGGTTATTGGTATGCTTAAGGAGTCAATCACTGCAAGGGATCATTTCGGGTCGGATCCATCAATCTTGACCGCACCAATGTTCAGCAACATGGGGAGCTACATCCCAGACCCAGATGACTTGCCACTCTTCACTA
Source organism: Petasospora veronae (assembly GCA_030563065.1). NCBI lineage: Eukaryota > Fungi > Ascomycota > Saccharomycetes > Phaffomycetales > Wickerhamomycetaceae > Petasospora > Petasospora veronae. The sequence goes on along the minus strand of JAKUBA010000031.1, from coordinate 67,497 downwards.
AGGTTGAGTCATGGCATCATCAAGAGACGATGAACAAGAATGATGGGGAACACTCTCTTCCAACCACACTTCCACTCTACAAGTCTCATTTGTGATGTTGACTATCAGCTTAAAGCGAGGGCAGCTTGTTGATCTGATCAAGCTTGCAGCACCTCTATATCACCCCCAGATATCTCATCGCGAGTACAATTGCATCCTCATATGATCTCAATCAATACACCACACATCTGCAACTATGTAGATCCTAGACGCAAGCTGGCTTATCACAATTCAGTCTTATAGAACAATTTAGATTTAAGATACCAAAGACGCGTCTATATGAATCACTCGAACACATATCTGTCATCCCTTCTGTTTTGGATCTCGGCGAGGAAGGCCAGACCACCACCAGCAACTGGAGCTGGTGCCTGTGTTGGGGCAGCAGCCGTAGGAAGAGGTGGAGCTGGAGCTGGTGGAGCCGGTGGAGCCGGTGGAGCCGGTGGAGCCAAAGATGTTGGCAACGGTGGAGGAGGTGGGGCAGCAAAGTCTGGGAGCGGTGGTGCTGGTGGAGCAGCAGACTCTGGAAGTGGTGGTGCTGGTGGAGCAGCGAAGGTAGGAAGTGGAGGGGCTGCCGGAGCTTCGGATTGAGGAAGAGGGGGAGCAGCGAACTGTGGGGCCTCTGGTGCAGCAAACTCGGGAAGGGGAGGTGGAGATGGTGCAGACGTCTCTGGGACCGGAGGAGCCTGTGGTGGAGCCTGTGGTGGAACTCCTTGCAGCGACCGGAAAGCATGTGCTTCAGGAGATGGTGAGCCTGCTGTTGGTGTTGTGAACTCGTCAGAATCTGCTCTAGACACGGACTCGGATGGATAAGATGCGTCATCATGTGGAACTGGGGGAGCAAGACCCTGTGGAATTGGTGGAGCGATTCCCTGTGGAACTGGAGGAGGGGCTGAGACCTCTGAAACCTGAGATATCGGTTCGGCAGACCACTGAGACTCTTCAGTAGCATCTAGGGCTTCTGGTGCTGGTGGAATCTGAGCAACCGGTTCAGCGACTGGAATAGGTAACTCAGCGACTGGAATAGGTGGCTCGGCGACTGGAATAGGTGGAGCAGCAACTGGGATGGTTGGTACTGGTGGCACAACTGGCACTGGAGTAGCAGCTGATGGGACTGGTGGTGCAACCGGGACCGCTGGCGCTTCCTTTGTTACAATGGATGGAAGAGGAGCAGCAACTGGAACAGCCGTGCTCGAAGACACAGAAGGAACTGGTGCAGCAATTGGGAGTGGAGTTGGCTTCTCCTCCAAAGACGTCGAAGTGTTGGATCTGGCTGGTCCCATTCCTGAGAACAGCAGCCCAGCGAGATGAGCAGCACCCTGACGGTTTGGTATAGTCTCGTCCTCGCTGTCGTTCTTGTCGTGGTCTGAGCCCCAACCATCGTCGTCATCGTCATCAACACCGCGCTGTGCGGCTCTCTGAGCAGCAAGCTTGTTCTGGTCAAATGCTGGCTTTGGTGCAACCGGCTCGGCCTTGAAGAACTGCTGTGGCTTTCCGAATGGGTTGTTCGAAGAGACCGGTGGAGTAGTAGATGCAACGGGTGGGTTGGCCTTTGCGAATGGGTTGGTGTCATGATGGTGAACTGGCACATCAGCTGCCTTCGTGGTCTGTTGTGGAGCCTGTGGAGCCTGTGGTGCAAATGTCTGGACCTTTTGTGGGGCAGCAGCAGCAGCTTCTTCATCGTCTTCATTCTCCGCATCTTCAAGCTCCTTGCGCAACTTGGCTAATCTTGCGGCCTTGTCAGCCTTCTTCTTCAACTTGAGAGCCTCAAGCTGTTCACGGAGCTTCTTCTCGTCCTCGTCTTCGTCAGAGTCGACATCTGCCGAGGCTGGAGTCAATGACTTTTGAGTTGGGGTTCTGGATGATGGAGGTGGTGGTGGTGCAGTGGCTCTTGCTACCGGGGTAGGTGGTGTTGGAGCCTGGCGAACTTCAGGCTGTGGTGGAGGTGGTGGTGGATCCTGGGCAACTTGTGCGACTGGCTCAACCGGAGTAGGCACCGGTGATGGCGTGGAAGTGACTGGAGGAGAGGGATCGCCTCTAGTTCTGTTGATTCCAAACTTGGCCAATCTCTCGTTCATTCTCTTCTTGGCCTGCTCCTTGAGGTATGCGGCTCTGTCCACTGGTGCCTTGGTCTCTGAGATGGTTGGCTTTGGACCAACTGGTGGTGGAGCAGCCTTTGGGGTAGGAGCTGGTGCTTGTGCTGGTACAGAGTTTGAAGCCGGCGCAGAATAAGCAGCAGGTGCAGAGTATACTGGAGTAGCTGGTTGTTCACTCTTCTGTCTCAACTCCTTGAGAAGCTCAGCAACTTCTGGCTGGACGTCAACACCAAGTTCAAACTTTCTGTAACCAGCGTTGTCAGCACCATGGGACAGTGCACCCTGAGAACCCTGAGACAAGTCCTTGATGGACTTCTCAATGTCATAGATGATCTCTTGGTTCTCCTTGTTGTTCTGTCTGATCTTTGCAACCTCCTCGTTGAACTTCTGCTGTTCATAGTCAAAGTCTGCTGTGGAGTTGGCGACAGGCTTGCCTGTCAATGCGGCCATTCTCTGGGCAAGCAAAGCCTTACTCTTGGCTTTTCTCTTGTCAGCCTCTGTAACCTCACCATTTGGACCGGAACCAACGATGGATGAAGGGTTGTTGATCTTGTAGAGCTCGATCTTTGCATTGGTGATCTCGTTGTCGATTCTGGAAATCTCACGGATGAGGTCTGGGACCTTGGCAGTCAAGCTGCTCAATCTGCTCTTCAACTGGGTCTTGTCCTGAGATCCTGACGATGGTGGCAATGATCTGATCTGGTTCTTGAGGGACTCAATGGCATTCAAATCGTCACTGTTTGGGGCAGTGGCGGCCGCCTCCTTGGTCAAACCTTCAAGGATGCTCTTCTGAACCTCGATCTGGCTCTGCAACAACTCAGTGTCAGCGGCAGCAGGTTCAGCTGGTGCTCTTCTGTTCTTGGACGAGTTGATATCGTCGTCGTTGTTCTTGAAAGATGCGGAACCGAATGGTTTCTTTGCAAAAGCCGGGGTGGAGAGCTTCATCTTGTCCTTGACGTCGTTGAGGATGGAAGTACTGTTTGGGATAAGTGAGTCCGGGAGTCTGTTTGGCAGCTCATGTCCGTTCAGCTTCTTGTAGATGAGCCACATACCAATGGCGAATGCCTCACTGTTCAAGAATGGCTTGTCTGCGACATTAACCAAGTTCCAAACCTTTTCGAGTTCCTGACGGTTGAGGCCAGACTTTCTGAAGATCTCAGCACAGATCTTTCCTTCGAGCTGGCCACTCTTCTTGGTGTCATACTGAGCAAAGATTCTGCTGAACTTGTCTCTCTCATCTGGCTTGATCACGTCTTGGGTCTGGTAGTTGGAGTACTGTTGCAAGCTCTGGAATCCGGTCTGCTGTGGCTGCAACAAACTGCTCTGGAAGAAGGAGTTGTTACCAACACCAGTCTTCTGGGCCTGAAGCATGGCAGCCGGTGGGTTCGACTGGAATCCGGTGGCCTGGGCCTGCAATGGCTGATAACCAGTAACTTGCTGCTGCAATGGCTGTGGCTGGGTGAATCCGGTTCTCTGTGGCTGCAATGGCTGGTATCCAGTCATCTGTGGCTGGAGCTGCTGGAACCCAGTCGCCTGTTGTTGGAGTGGCTGGTATGCACTGCCAAAGGAGATCTGTGGCATGCCCGTTGGCTGGCCGATTAAAGGCTGTGGTGCCTGTTGGAACTGGAGTCCACCAAGCTGGTTGAGAGCGTTGAGCTGGGACAAGTTGTCGAACGGGGTCTTGGCCTTGGACTCCTGGTCGTCTGGGATACTGAAGTTGATTGCATCAGCGAAGCCTTCGACCTCCTTCTTGGTGTTGGCGTCGAGCTGGTATGGGATAGGCTGTCCTCTGAGTCCGAGGTTGACCAGGTGCAAAGCCAAGCAGAACTCTGGGAAGAGCAATTGGCCCGACTTGTTGAGGTCAGAGAGTTCCCAGATCTTTGCGAGTGCCTGTGGTGGCAGACCTGACTTGAGGAGGATGTCTCTTGCGTCGGTGTCTGCAATGGCGTTGGAGCCCTTTGGAACGGCACTGCGGAACAGCTGCTCGAACTTCTGCTGGTCCTGTGCGGTGATGAAGGCGAGTCTGATGTTTGGAATCTTCAGGGAGTCATTCTTTTCAACTTTCTGGACAGCAGAGGTGAAGCCGGTTGGTTGGGGCTGCAATGGTTGTTGTTGTGGAGCATAGCCTGTCTGCTGTGGCTGGAGGGTGTACTGCTGCTGCTGCTGCTGACCGACAAATCCGGTCTGCTGAGGCTGGATGTATCCTGTTTGCTGAGCGTAGAGAGGCTGCTGCTGACCAAAGGAGGTAGCTGGCTGTTGAAGCTGCTGCTGTTGGAAACCCGTCTGCTGTGGAGGGATCTGCTGAGGCTGGTACTGGCCATAGCCACCCTGTTGATACTGGGGCTGGGGCTGATACTGCTGCTGGAAGCCGGTCTGCTGGTACGCGAGTGGCTGCTGGGCACCCTGGCCGTTCTGCTGGAACCCGTTGTACATTTGTGGGTCTCTCAGGGCGTGTGATTGGGCGTGAGTGGTGTGTTTTGTTAGGTGAGAAGTGTTTTGAGTCGTCGAATTTCGGAGGCCAACGCTCGGGAAAGGGGAAGGGGGAGCGCCAGTGCACCATGACAATCTGGGAGCTTTGATTGTACTGAGTTGTGCGGGATTGTACTCTCAATCTATATTCCGTTCGATAGCCCTAATTTAGGTGATATGACTCCTTTAATTTGGAGTTCTTTGTAGCAGTTTTCATGGAGTAATCATAGATTCAGAGGTACCATAGTTAAGACTCGGTCGGATTTGGAGAGGAGGTCGGAATCGTCGTTATCCAGGAGCAGGAGTAGAGGAGGTGGGGGACGAGATCTGAATCCTGATATCAACGCGTTCTACAGAGGAACACAGGCCGTTCAGCTCTTGTTTGACCCCAAGATAACCCTTTGCCGGTTGTTGTGATGGTTCATGAGCGGAGACGACTTGATTGAGAAGGCTCGCTCTTCATGCCCACCAGCTCTCCCGCCTGCTGGTTCAACAGCTCATCTTGTGGGTACGAACGAACTCTTCGACATGCTTGAGGCACGTTATCATTGTGCGGATCTCTGGGCCGATATCGAGGCCTTCTACAGAAGCAAGGGTAAGACGGTTTCACTCGCTGACAACAACTCTCCAGGTGGCTTTGATGACGACTGCAATGGTGATGGAGACGACTCTGAACTAAGGCACAACGACATCGATGCACATACTGAACCATCAACCCACGCAAAGAAGAAGAGGGGAAGGAAGGCCAAGGTGGGAAAGAAGGCAAAGAATGCAGAGAGAAGGTTGGTAATCAGGGGAGAGGTCATTGCTCCAGATCCGGCACCAAATGTTACTCGTCGAGATGCAGCGGACGGCGAGTCAAGTTCAAACACCCTCATTACCGAGAGTATCTGTGATATCATGAGGAGAGAACTAGCTAAGTCTGACTCGGCTGGGCAGAGGACATAATGAGCACACGGGTACAGCAGACTTTGAACACCGCCAGAGCTCATGATACAAACTATCCCATCATTGTACGGATTTCTCTTATTCCAGTAATAAATAGTCTCTTGATTGATTATGAGTATACATACGCCCTTTCTACGGAGAAATCTTGGGCGTTGGCTCTCCATTGGGAAACGGGACCTCCAAGCTCTCCACATCGACGCCCTTTGCCCGCAGCGCCTTCACCATGGCTTCGTTCTCCTTGTATAGCCTGAGCAGGTACTCGGCAGACCTGTCCAGCACCACCTGTTCTGAGCGAGCATCCGACTCTTCCAGCTCGGGCACAATGTCTGTGAGCTTGAGGAACGCGTCTCTGATTGCCTGGCGTCGTTTGTGCTCTGATTCGATGTGGTGTCGCTTCTTCTGTTCGTCGGTCAGGAAAGACGCTCTCTTGCGTGTTTTCGTCTTTTTTTCGGTGGTTGAAGATGGGTCGTTCATGTGCTGTTCCATTGTCTGTTGCTCCTTCCGTTAGTGGGGTTAATTGATGTGTGTATGGCAGCTCTTTGGCCTTGTTGTCCACTAAAGCTGCCAATTAATGGCACATGCTGTCGCGGGGCTGCTTAACCATTTCTCGGCCAGCATTTCCGACCACGCGCTTCTCCACGAACTCGCCTAAACGCAGAAAATACTCCAAACAAGGGCTCCAACTCACGATAACAACACCCAATCACCACCTGATCACTGGACTCTTCGTCATACCGGGCCTTCTGTCAATCACTGTCTGCCCTGCTCCTCTGTATCCCGTTGCCCCCAATCCGCTGCCCCTCTGACCTCCGATCAGAGCACTGCCAGCCACCAACAACCCCTGCACCATTGGACTAATCACCTTCGCAATCGGATACTTCGTCTTCCGCAGAATGTCGTCGCTCTCTTCGAAACTCAACCTCTCCAACCTCAATGTCCCGCCGGCAACAAAGGCCCTGCTCATTGGTACCACTGCAGGCTCGCTGCTTCTCCAGTTCCTCAAGCGCAAGTTATACAACGCGCTCGTCTCCTCTGGTGCTACAGACATCGACACGGACAAGATCATTGTCCCCTACCTCCAGTTGATCCCAAACCACACACTCTTCCACCCATGGACTGTGGTCACCTCATTGTTTGTTGACCTCTATGTTTGGAGATACTTGCTCTCTCTCGTTGTCCTCTTCTTTGCCGGGAAGTTCATTGAGAGATCTTGGTCAAGCAAGGAGCTCGTCAAGTTCGTCCTCATTGTCGCCGCAGTTTCCAACCTGGCTACATCCATCTCCTTGATCTTCCTCAACCTTATCATCGCTAATGACTTCTTCAACGTCCCAGTCGATGGAAACATTTGTGTTTTGGTCGGTTACATCGTGGTGTTCAAGCAGCTCATCCCAGAACACTCCATCATCCTTCTCAAGGGTTTTGCACAGTTAAGAGTCAAGCAGATTCCACTCATCACACTCACTGTCCTCTCCTTGGTCTCCATCATCAACGGATCATTGACCCCATCCCTCCAGGCCTGGATTGGGTTTGTCGTATCGTGGGCATACCTCAGATTCTTCCAGACCAACGTCGTTGACCCACTCCTCCCACAGCCAAACGATGTTGTCGGCATCCAGAAGATTCAGGGTGATGCCTCTGACACATTCTCCCTCGTCCACTTCTTCCCAGACGCACTCACACCAGTACTCAGCCCACTGTTCAACCAGGTCTACGAGCTCGTTGTCCAGATCGGCCTGCTCAGCAGATTTGACACCGCTGAGATTGAGCAGGGTAATGCCAGAGCGGGAAGAAGAGGTGTCCCAGATTCTGGATCCGACTCCAGAAATGCTGCAGAGAGAAGAAGACAGGTTGCTCTCAAGGTCTTGGAGGAGAGAATTGGTGAGGATTCAAAGAAGCCAACCACAGACGCTTGAAGTCCACATGTAAGGTATTTCTAGTGGGACCTCATTGACACCCATCTATTCATCACAACTGGTAAGACTCGCGTAAACAATCGTGCTTGAAAAATCTGTAGCAGCTCGAGAATAGGCAAGGTATTGAAGGAAGTCGATATGTGGTCGATCGGAAGGAAAAACAATTACCCCTCCGAGGATCGAACCTGGAGCCGTATTTGGGCTAAAAAAACTGCAAAAAAACGACCTCGGGCAGGGTCGAACTGCCGATCTCACGATTAACAGTCGTGCGCCTTAACCAACTTGGCCACGAAGTCATCTTCGAAATCGAAAAATGCGTTGAAGTGCCAGACGCTGAGCTGTGATAATCACGTGACTGATCTCCAATTCTGGCTGTTTTAGCTTATAACGGTGCTTTAATGCTTTAAATTATCATAAGAAAGTTCTCAGTCTCGTATTACAGATGTTGGGTGTGTATGGTTGTGACTGATAGTACGTTTTACAGCCCCATATATGTGAAACTCTCCTCGGCATGTCATGTGGTGGATATCGACGCGTAGCTTACCCATATTCAAAACTTGAGTTACAATAAAAAAAAATGCGATACACACAGCTACCAGGGCTTGTTTTAGAAACTACAATTGATAGGTATATGTTATGTTTTATTCAAAGCTTGATAAGCAGGGGTGGATCGAAGAGTGAACCACACCCTTGAAGCCAAATGAATGCAAGCTTGCACCAAGATCAACATAGGCAAACAGCATAGACCAGCCTCACGCGTAGTAGAGAAGAAGAGAAAAGAGCAGTATCACAACTGATCCATCATGGTGAAGGAATGTTAGTGGTCTCCTTACCGATGTCCATACCCTCATAGTTGAAGGCGTCGTACTTCAGGTCAAAGATGTCGTAAGCACACTCCTTGATTTCGGAACCGAAGAAGCTCCACTCACTGACAGAAGGATCTTCCTCACTGAACTCGTAGAACATCTGGGTCTTGACATCACGGATCTGTGCCTCATCGAAGTAGTTGTATGGAGTCAAGATGAAGGAAGACTGAGCGGTGTTGAAGATAGTCATTGGAACATCCTGGGTGTTTGGCAAGTGGTGGAGGCCAAGGTTGATCCAAGCAACAACGTCCTCACCGACAAGAGACTCACCGTCAAAGAACTTGTTAAACTGAACAGTTGCATCGTGGATGTCATGTGCGTTAAAAGCGTTGGATGAGAATGGTTCCGAGTCCTTGTGCAAAGTGAATGAGACATCATCTTGGGCCCACTCTGCCTGAGTCTGAAGGTTGAGAGAGTGGTTGAGCAGTCTGTGGACTGGAGAGGCACCTGGGACAATTCTGTACGCTCTTGGAGCACCCCACTTGTTGGTCTGGTCAAAGGACTCGACCAAGACGGCACCGGCACCATTAGCAGGCCAGGTGAGTCTGGAGTCGTCCTCGGTCTCAAGGATCTCACTGACTCTCTTCTTGACGGTGTACTCGACACCTGGAGCCCATGGGAACTCCTGAGTGTCCTGGACAAAGGAAACCTTGCGAACCTGGTTCTCAACTCCGCCAATGTCAAGATCGGCCTTGAAGTTGATGACGTGGTCGTGGAAGGAGCCTGACAAAGTCTTACCGATTTTGTATCCAAATGGCTCAGAGGTCTCGTTGACGTAGAAAGAACCCTGGATGTAACCAGCAGCACGGACAGAGACATCAATGGTACCATCAACAAAGAACTTGTAAGCAAAGTTGTAGTCGTAGTTACCAATGGTAGAAACAGTTCTCATGACAAAGGTTGGGTTCTTGGCGACAGTAACGTAGGATCCGGCAACATGTCTGGAGATTGGGTAGTCCTCCAAGAACTCGTAAGCACAGTAAGAGTTGTTTTGAGTGCTGTGCTCTCCAGCACTGTTCCAAGAGACGTTGAAGTACTCAGCATTGTATGGACAGTCGTAACCTGGAATCAAGCCCCAAGCCTCGTTACCGAAACCGTAGGCAGTGTCCAAGAAGAATGTGTTCATCTGGAAAGGATCGTCACCAGCATACTCAGCAATAGCCTCCTGCAAACCGAGCTCGTACAAGATTCTCTCGCCCTTGAACTTGATGTCGTACAAAGACATACCACGGTCTCTGTCCCAAGCGACAAAGAACTCCCAGTCCATCCATGTGAAGTATCTGTCACCCTCTGAATAGGCCCAACGACGTCCATCTGGCTCGACACTGACTGGTGGCTGCTTGTCGTCAAACTCTCTGTCACCGGACACGTAAGATGGGAATGTCCAGTCAGTCTCGTTGGACAGAACTTGTGGCAAGATCTCAATCTGGCCAGCCTTCCAGGCTTCAACAAACTCACCAGTGGAGTTGTAGAGAGTGGTGCCATAGAACCACTTGGTAACGGAGTATGTGTTGACGTCACGGCCAGAGATGTCACTGAGGAAGTACAAGCCGTGGGACAAGACATCACCGGCATCGTACTGGTTGGTACCAAACACTGCAGACCAGGTACCAAGGGTGTTAGCCTCCTGATCCCAGTACAATGGGTCGGTCATCCAGATCTCAAGAGTGGAGTTCTCAGCACCGTAGGTTGGGGACTTTGTGATGTCCTCAATGACTGGAGCAAGCTCGGAATCCATGAAGACAGTCTCAATGAAAGAGTAGTAGAGAGAGTTACGGTTACTGTCCTGGTAACCAATCTGGTAGGAAACCTTGTTCTTGGCGTTCAACCAGTTCAAAGGCTGAACAACAGTGGCATCAGAGACTGGCAATGGACCCACCTGGTAAGTCTCCCAGTAACCCTCTGGGTACTCTGGGTCAGCGAAGTCCTCACCACCGAAGAACATGACAGCCTTGGCATATCTTGGTGGAGTAGTAGCATTGGAGTCCAAGTAGGCAATGGCTTCAGTCTTGTTTGGTCTCAGAGTCTCAATCCACATGACGAAGTTGTCGTATGGTGTGGCGTCAGAGTAGGTGGTCAAGTTGAACATGTCAGTGACCAAGGCATAGACCTCCTGGGACTCTTCTTCGGTCAATTGAGCCCAGATGTTGGCCTTAGATGGAGTAGACTCGTCTGGAGTGACTGGAGAGCAAGCAGCAACGGTCTCTCTCTTGTTATAGCGCTTCATGAGCTCTTCGTGTGTTCTCTTTTTCAGTGCCTCCTTGGAGACGTGGATGGATGCCGGCATTGCCTCAGCGATCATCACTGATGCGGCAAGGAGAGCCGAGCCCAGGCCCAACAGTTTCATTGTTCGATTGTCTTGGGACTTAGTATGTGATCTGCAAATCCTCACAGAATACCGAGTTCTGGAGGGGCAAGCAGCAGGGTTTATGTAGGTGAGGTGTGTTCTTCGGAAGAGGAGGGATGAGGCACTGTTCACACCCATGAAGTGGCCAACTCGGGGATTGCATTGCCCAAAGGAGCGCAGCCGATGTTATCTTTGCATGATTTGTGTGATGTTCTGCAGCTCGTGGAATGGTGGGGGTACTGGCAATCGACCGAGTGGAGGTGGAAAGGGCAGTGCGAGACGTTCTTCTCCGCTGCTGGTGGAGTTTGGATAGCAGGTCAGCCCGAGACGTCGGAAGAGAATGGTTGGCGCAACACAGAGATAAGGCACTTCGGTCGAAAGTGATCTCAAAACGGGCGAGCGATGCGGTGCGTCCCCGATGAAGTGGATGAAGTTCCTGATTGGGCCTAATTGCCTGCATTGCAAGATGCCCGTCGGAAATTGCTTTACAAGCTTCCCGAGACCTCAGCTAGCTTCAAGATTAAGGGGTTGGTCCCTGGGGCTTGGAAAAAGCTGTGAAGACCCTGAAGGACCCTTTAAGAATGAGCACTTTTTTGTATGCGCATAGTTGTTGACCCTGCTACGCCTATATAAGCCGGTGTGATTTCCCACAAATCTCTTCAATGGCTCAATACCCGTCTTCAAAGATTGCGCAGATCGCTCTCTGACCTCTGAATCGTGGTCTAGTAGGAGTTTTCAGGTCCTCGGGTCCTCGGTGCGGATGCGAAACCCTTATCGAGAGAGGCTTTGCATCTCCGCTACTCACACAAATAGTCCAGCACAACGGCCCGTGGGATCAAATACATCATTAACATTATGGATTACTAGTGAACCTCAATATCCAGGCGATATAGGCGATCTCGGCTGGGTTAGTGGTCGTGCTAGAAATGAGCAATTCCTGTTCCGGAGCTACCAAGGCGTAGGCTCTTCTCTCTCAATACACAACAACAATTTCAACTACAAACGGTCCACAAGGCGTGGATGTTGTTCGCTGATGAGTGGTTACTACACCTGCAGATACTGGAAACTCACGTCTCACAGTAGCTATGAAGGTGCGCTGGGGACACCTCCTGTCGACAGAGCTAGGAGGAAGCGTGTGCCTCTGGACAGTGATCAATTGATACTCGGATGATGTTATCACGCTAGAGACATTCATCCAACAACGAGCTTGCATCTGGAGCGTACTTCAACAATGAAGGAGAAGCAATATCTCGGGCTCGGTCTCGGAAGTTGGATAAGCTACAGCCAAGTGACGATCTCTCGTGTCTCAATCAATGGCTCGGGGTGTTTGTAGAGCTTCTCCGGGCTTTATCACAGGGGCGCACCAGCCTCAATCAGGTCAGTCAAGTCCGATAGAACTCAGAAAGCTCAGATCATGGGCTTGCAGACCTCCTATCAATATTCAGAGAGATAAAGCATGAGTCCCTTTCGTACGTTTACTTTTTCTGCAAGCATCTCCGCAAAGAGGTTCCCGATCAGGAGATTTGTCCGGAGCCGCTCATCTCAACGATTCAGCAGGCTAAGATCAATAGGAGGGGGGTTACACCCGGCAATTGAATGATCAGTGAGCTTGGACTTTATCAGATCTGTGATGGGGCTCAACTATCAACCGATTGTGGCGCAGTGGCCTATTCACCCTTCTGATGACAGCGATAAGGCTCGTCTCAAAATCCGACGGAACTCCGAGGTTACTTCGCCATCCCTCTCTCACTACAAACTGATATTTTGTTCATCTAGACATCAATTATACTCGTCCTAAGTATCAATCAGTACTTACCATAGAGAATCTGCTTGGCAGTGTCAACGACTGACTTCTCGAATGGACTGAACTCATATCCACCAAGGAGACTCACAGTCTTGGAGTTGTCAAATACAGGACTTGCACTCAAACTGCTGGTGGCCTCCTCCTCGGTAACCGATGGGATCTTGCCCTTGAGCTCTGGGAAGTTCTTCTCCAAGGTGAAAGCGACCAGCTTGTTCGACAATGGGGTCTTGTCAACTGGGAACAGTCTCTTACCAGCCGCAGCCTCCTTCTCCAATGCCAACACGTGGAACTTTGCAACATCACGAACATCAACAGCCGGGAGCACAATTCCCTCAAGGGCAGCCTTGTCATCCGGCTTAGCCTCCAAGACGCTCTTGATGATCTGTGAAGATGTGTTCAGCTCCTTCTTTGAAGCATCCTCGTCAAAGTACTGTGGACCCAAGACGAATGGTGGAGTGATGGTAGTGAGAGTGAAGTTGACCTTGTTCTCCTTGACATAGTCCCATGCGGCCTTCTCAGCGAGCTTTTTGGAGGCAAGGTAGGCAGCCTTGTCGTCAGTAACGTCACTCCATTCAATTGGGTTCCAGCTGTCCTCGGTGTGGACAAAGTTCTCAGCGATCTTTGATGCATTCAAAATGGAAGCAAAGGATGATGTAACAACAACCTTCTCAACCTGAGGAGCGTACTGCTGAATCGACGAAAGGATGTTCACGGTACCATCCACTGCAGGCTTGAGGTATCCAGCCTCCAGATCAGTGATTCCGTATGAGAATGGAGAAGCGGTGTGGAGGACAAACTTGATCTCTTTGTGGTCCTGGAACACCTTGTCAAAGGCACCCTTGGCAGCAATGTCTGCCACGATGGCAAAGCTTAGGCCTGGGGTTTCCAAAAGCTTGGTGGTGAACTTCTTCTCGAGGTCATCAATCTTTGACTGTGATCTGGCAGTACCAATGACCGAGTATCCCTTGGAGAGGAGAAGGCCGATGATGTGCTGAGCGATGAAGCCTGAGGCTCCCGAGACGAGAACGGTTGCTGGTTTGATTGAAGTTTCCTGGAAAGACATTGTTGGCTGGATTATTGGTGGTGGTAGAAGCAAGTGATGTGTGATGGACTTGGCGGGATCTGCTGTCCTTTAAATAGTTGGCCGTGGAGGAGTTTGCGGTGCTTATGGTTGCTGGTTTCCCCAGCAGGGTGGCGTTCTCGGAAATAGCGCTTCGGGTTCAGGCCGACCATACAGTTGAAGCTTATTGTTCTTTGTTGACCTCAACTTAATACCGGGGTCACGTCAAACAACGGCCTGATCTACTGTAATAGTGCTGAGTAATGCAACGTGTGCGATGGATGGTGTCTATGTATAAGTTGTTTTGCTAGTCCAGAGATCTCGGATCGTAGTTGAACTTCATCACATCACGGAGATCAACAAGACCCGTCTCTGCCACATATGTGGCCCAGTGCGCCATGAGCTCTTCCAACAACTCCGGAAGTTCAGCCGCAAGATCTGTGGTCTCGCCAGGGTCCTTGGCCATGTCAAACAACTGCCATTTATCAGGTCCCAGTGGCTTTGGAAGAAACAATGCCTTGTAGTTACCCTTTCTGATCGCCTGCTGAGCAAACAGTTCCCATCCGACAACATGGTCAGGACCGTGGACGAACTCGGCCTCACCCTTGATATACGGAATCCATGTGTCTCCTCTTGGCTTGACAATCTCACGTCCCTGGTACTCTGGGTACGGGTGGGTGACATTGGCAGCATCTAGCACCGTTGGCAAGATGTCCATGACTGTGGTAAACTCTCTCTTGATCGTACCCCTGTCTTCCTGCTTGATTGTCTTTGGCCAGTGAACAATCAATGGGCAGCGAATACCACCTTCTGAAGCCCACATCTTGTACATAAAGTGTGGGGCAGTTGATGCCTGGGCCCACTCATCAGAATACCAAACAAATGAGTTTTTGTTGCCAATGTTCTCGAGTGAGTTGTCAAAGTGTGTCTGGAGGACAGTAGACATGGTGACATTAACAACCGCCATGGCCTCCATCAGCATACCTTCAGCACCGTTGTCGGACATGAAGACAACCAACGTGTTGTCCAACTGGCCTGTCTCCTCCAAGTGGTTCAAGACACGTCCAATCTGCTGGTCAAGCACATCAACCATGGCAGCATAAACCTCCATGGTTCTTGACTCAATCTTCTGCTGGTCCTCGCTTAACTCGTCCCATCTCTTCTCCCTCTTGATCTCAACTGGGTGTGGAACAACATCAGCATCCACAATTCCCAACTCAATAGCCCTTTGCAGTCTTCTGTCACGGAGCTTGGTTGGGCCATCGTCGTAGAAACCCTTGTACTTATCAATGACGTCCCTCGGGGCTTGGAATGGCCAGTGTGGTGCAGTGTAGGTCAACATTCCAAAGAATGGCTTGTCTCCTCTCTCCTCATCAGTGATCTGCTCAAGGAACTTGTCGGTATAGTTGACTGTGCTGTAAAAGTCGTCTGGGATCTCCTCATCAGCATCAAGCTTCTCTCCATCTTCCTGGTACACCGGTGTCTGGAAGTCCAAGTGGGTTCCATCTGGCTTCTTTGGGAAATACTTGAAGTGATTTCCAGCACCACTGAGAAGGCCATATGAACGCTCAAATCCTCGGGCAGATGGCCAGTACTCCTTGTACAAACCCAAGTGCCACTTTCCTGACAAGGCAGTGTAGTACCCGTCATCGCGCAAGAGCTCAGAGAGTGCAGCGACTCTGTGGTTCAGGTATCCCTCATAGCCCGGCTTTCCGGCCAATTGCTCAGGGTAGCGTCTGGCGAACTCGGCCATCTGTCCAAGACCAGCAATGTGGTTATCTGTACCTGACAGGAGCATCGAACGTGTTGGCGAGCATGCAGAAGCGGTGTGGAAGTCTGTGAACAAGAGACCACCCTTTGCCAATCTGTCAATGTTAGGGGTATCGATCTCGCTTCCATATGGGGATGTGTCAGTGAAACCAAGGTCGTCTGCCACGATGATCAGGACGTTTGGCTTGTCAGTGGAGATTGTCATTGCGTCGGGTGTGCTCTGGTTCGTGGTCCCTGGTCCTCAATCGCACCATTGTTGAAGGTGTCTGTGAGCGTGCATCGAATCTTATAACATCAATTGAAGCCAAGAATGAAGAGTAGATCCATTGGGACATAAAACCGGCGCTTGAGTGTCCAGAAGCGGGAATCAGGGTCTTCACAGGAAACAGGAAACAGAGCCAGGAACGACGGACCACGACCACTTCTTCGACTCTGGTAGTTGATCTCGCAAGCCAATCGCGGAATGGCGCCAAAGACATCAAATGTGGCGGTGAAGGCTGTGAATGTGGCTTGAGCTTGAGGAAAGGACTCGGCAGGCTGAAACTGGTCGAATTGGGAGCCAATCTCTGTCTAAAATGGCTGGGTGGCCAGTATCTTCATCTACGCCCTACGCCCCACAGCCCACACCCTACAAGCTGTAGCGCCACACAGTTGAGGTGGCTGAACAGTCTGTTCGTGGAAAATTGAATTTTTTTCGAAAAGACCAAGGCTGATTAGAGCAGCCACTACTCGCCCAATATAGTTTAGAATGCGTATTCCAACGAATGAGACGATCTTGAATACCAGGGCTACCTCCCAATCTAATTTATCTCTTCATTGCATTCCTGTAGCTCTGGTAATCCCCCGGTAAAGTGAAAATGAGATTCTCCCTGCCTACACGCTAGGCGGAGCGCGACTTCGCTCTAGGCAGAGATTAGTTTGGTTCTAGGGGGAGCTAGGCGCTAGGCGGAGGTTCTCTTATTTTTCGCCGTTTCGAAGACCACTTACTCCTTTGGGCCAAATGGCGCCCTTTGGCGAAGATATCCCCGTACAACAAGCATAAACAATAGGCGAGGGGTGGAGCCCCCCTTGAACATCAACACCACCAACGACAACAACAACAGCATCGGCATATCCCCGCCAGATTCCTTATTTCATATCTCAAAGCATGCCAGATCGTTTGGGTGAGCTCTGCCCAAGATTTGAGGCAGCGTATGGGCCGTTTGACGCGTCAAGTTTACTTGCAGGATCTCAGGGTGAAAGCACCAAGTACTCTATCTCGATTCAAACATTGTCAATCTTCGAGAAACAGCACCATGTGTCCCTTGATCTGAGCACCGGGGCTCCTCTCATACCACTTCTGCTCCCATTCCTGCATCTCCCCGAGGACCTTGGTCGGTCTACGGATAACGGTGATTACCAGGTGGCCCTGCTGATCTTCAACGTGAGTTACAATCTGCAGCCGTGTGATTGACAGGACAGGACTAACAGTTTTACTACAGCAGTATGTGTTTAGGGTGACGGAGCTGATTCTTTTGTCAAGAGGAGTGCCGAAGACTCGAGGCATCGAGGCCATTCTTTCAGGTAAGGAGTTGGACTCTCTTATCAAGGAACTCCTTATTCCACGATTCAGAGCCCTCTTCCAGCTACATGAGCAAACAGACGAAGATGATTCTGATGACAAAGAAGCAGACCTTTTACACAATGCCATCTTTGTTGCATACATGCTTATCCAGCACAGCTACACGACCATCGTTTCACGCATGGCCACTCGTTCATCCGTTTACCTGCAGAAGAGCCAGAGTTGGACCAAGATTAAGAAATCAAGATACAAGACAAGTGAGTGGCTGGAACAAGTTTGTCAAGACATTGTTTGGCCGTGGCCAAGAAGAGAATATCTGGGACATCCACGACCAGTGCTTTCCACTATGGGGCATGTACATCTCCGGTCCGGATGCAGATCAACCACGTACATCACAGTACTTGACGCTTGGAGGTTACAGAGCATCATCAACATTACAGAGGCTACAAATGGAGTGAGTCTTCGCTCAATCTACACTGATATTGGTAAGGTTCTTGGGCCTCGGTTTGTACCAGTGAATGTTTCAGAGCTCATCACTGTAAGGGAGAGGATATCAATCCCGTTTTCCAGGAACACCAAATCAGCTTCAAAAGATGAAGGTAGATGGACTACAACACATTCTGCTCGGATCAATGACATCATCAACAAGAGCAATGCTGTACGGAACGATGAAGATGTTATTCTTGAGCAAGATGGCATGATGGGAGATCGCTACTCAGAAGTCGGAGCACCTGTTCCTGTTGACTCTTGATAACCAAGACTTATATCTTATATTCTAGCATGTACTTTTATCTAGTCTTCCGTATTTTCCCTCTAAGATGACTTCTGAGCCTCTAGGATCTGAGTAGCAATCTCAATGACTTGCTGTTCGAACGGAATGAACTCGTATCCGTCCAGAATGGCCACAGATTTGGAGTTGACAACAGCAGGGGCAGCCAGGTATCCCTCCTCAACTTGGCAGACACGATCTTACCCTTGAGCTCTGGGAAGTTGTCATTGAGGATTTTAGCAGCAATGGCGTTGGACAATGGCGTCTTATCCACTGGGAAAAGTCTCTGGCCTGCAGCTGCATCCTTCTCAAGTGCAAGCACGTGGAAGTTGGCAACGTCACGAACATGGACAGAGGGGAACACCATACCACCAAATACAGATGTGTCATCTGGATTACTCTCCATTAACGACTTGATCACCTGTGTTGAGGTGTTGAGCTCAGTCTTGGCCGCATCTTCGGCAAAGTACTGTGGTCCGAGAACGTATGGTGGACAGATTGTGGTGAGGGAGTACGTGACGTTGTTCTCCTTGGTGAAGTCCCATGCCGCCCTCTCAGCCAACTTTTTGGAAGCGACATAAGCAGCAGAAGAGTCCTGGACGTGTTCCCATTCAATAGGGTTCCAGACTTCCTCGGTGTGGACGAACGACTTGTCATCCGACTTGTCCATGTTGACAATAGAGGCGAAAGACGAAGTGACAACCACCTTCTCGACGTTCTTCCCGTACTTGTGGACAGCAGAGAGCATACTCAATGTTCCATTGACAGCTGGGTTGAGGTATCCCTTCTCCAAGTCATCGAGTCCGAACAAGAATGGAGAGGCGGTGTGAAGGACATACTTGGTCTCTGGGTGAGCCTGGAGTGTCTTGTCGAATGCACCATCGACTGAGATGTCTGGAACAATCTCAAAGCTGAGCTTGTCAGAGGCAAACTTGGTTGCGAGGTCGACAGCCTTTGACTGCGATCTGACAGTGCCGACAACAGTGTAGCCCTTGGAGAGCAAGAGTCCAACTGTGTGCAGGGCGATGAAGCCAGAGGCTCCAGAAATGAGAACGACGTCCGACATTTTGGGTGTAAAGCTCTTGTGAAGTGGGAGCTGAGTTTGTTGGATTAAAGCTCTATTGAGTACTGTGGAATCGAATGGTGGAATTGCAGTGGCATTGACCTCTTAAAGAAGGGAATGGTGGACAATAAGATTATGAGATTGGAATGGTCAGGGCCACAATCTAGCTGATCTTCTCGCGGTTCAAGGATGCGCCCCCAATGTAGAAGCGCGCTGCTTGATTGAGGACTAGTCAGGAGTCAGGAGTCAGGGGATAGATCGGGAAACACGATCAACCATGGCTCGTCATCTACATTGGAAGATGCCAGATTTGGGCCGGAAAATCTGATGCAGTTGATTGCAATATTTGGTTCTTGGCCGTGGGCCTGCCGACACCCGGACATCCACCCGAACACCCACCCGAACACCATCTGTTACTAATGTCACTTCAAAAATCAATTACTCCTCGACCAGTTACTTTGAAGGTTTGAAATCTGTTGCATAAGTAGTCTGTGTTTGTCTTCTATTGATGTAGTACTGTGTTTTAGATGAATTAATTGACTCTCATGTTAATTTAATTTTCTTGTTTTTTTGGCTGTTGTCTAAAATTTCTAGTGAGATCTGGATTGAGTATTGAGCTGAAAGTCACTGGATTTTTTTTGCAATCGAGATTTATTTATGTTTTAAGCTACTCTTATCCAAAAGACTATACCCTGTGTCCTCAATTCACAAATTAGAAATCAATTATAAGCATCTAAACCGGTAAAACACGCAAACGGAAGCAATATCACCAGGAAGCATCAATTCCTGGTAAGCGTAGGCGGTGGATAGGCTGGAGCCTGGTAGATATCCTGATCATTCTGGCTCTTTTCATACGCCATTGGAGTCTCATAGATGAAGTTTTTGTTAGAGATGAATGCCTGTTGATTTGAAGCCAGTTCTCTCATAGCTTTCTTGCGTCTTCTGTAGATGAAACAGCCAATGATGGTTAGGATGATGACAAGGACAATAGGGACGACAATAACGGCGATGTACCATGGTCTCCAACCGAGTCCGGCCCCGGATCCAGTGGATCGTGAGCCACTGCGAAAGCTGGAGCTGGAGCTGGAGCTAGAGCTGGAATGGTAGCCGTGGGAGCGGGCAGAGGCTGCTCTTTTGAAAAGGCCAGAGGCTACCTCGTTGAGGCTGACGGGAGGCATGCTGGTTGTGTAGTGTGAGAGTCGTGCCAAGGAACAGTATAAATAGACGCAACAGTTAGTGATCAGTGTCTGTACACTTATACTTGAAAGTTTCCCGGCTGTGCTGTTGGACATTAGATGAGACGCGTCATTGATCTAAGGTCTAAGCCGCCCCCGCGCCGCGACTCAGCCTCTAGATCACGAAGACTCCGATGTCTCTGTGCATCTGCGCCTCTGTGCCACTGAACCACTGACCCTGAACTGTTGACTATGGTCTATGAGCACAGCCCATGCGATCAGGACTCAGATATACCTGTTACACCTCATCTGCGCAGCAACCTCTTCTGACTTGCTGATTGAAACAAGGTCTAGTATGACGGACCTCTTGCGATCTCAGTCTCTCGAATGGCAAGATCAAGGCACATGAAGCCAATGTATCTCAGATCGCGATCTATTGTTTGGAAGGAGTTGCCTTGGCAAACATTTACCCGTAATTTGTGAAGAGAGATTTTGCCCAGCCGCCTCTCAGGAACTCCAGGTGCAGCCCCCACAGTGGTCGTCTACAATCCAGTCAAGCCATGACATTGATTAACAGTAATCTCAAATTACTAGATCTATAATAGTCAAATGAAGCATAAAACAAAATTAACAAAAACACATCTGTCCTTCTAAAGGTTGTATCTCAAGTTCTCGTATGGGACGGTGGTGGGTACGCTGGAGGAGAGTACTCTGCATTGTCCGTAGTCTTGAACGGCACACCTGCACCATTATAGTAGCTGTCTGCCGCACCGTTGTTGTAGGTATTGATACCTTCTGGACCCTGCTGATTGAATCCAGGGTTATATCCAGTGTTGGTGTACTGTGGCGGTGGGGGTCCGTTCATCGGTTGTGGCTGGCCCGTGAGCGGGATGCCCTGCTGCACGTAGACCTGACCCATTGCCTCTTGTCTGCGAGCCATGAGCATTTTCCTTCTTCTCATGGCGAGGAAGACGACGAGAATAAGGGCAATGACGCCAATGACGATGACAGCGATGTAGTAGTTCTTCCATTGAAGACCACCAGTACCGTAGGTTGAGTATCCGAAGAGTCGTTTACCCAGCGCGGCTGTGTGTGGGTTCGAGACTGGGGGCATGTGAATTAGTTGGTGATCTGTGTGTGTTGGAGAGACAGATCTGTGCAAGAATAAAGAGCGAATGGGTGCCTTTTAACACAAAGCTGTAGGGAAGTGCAGGGTCATTCTATCACAGGGCTGTGTTTAATTTCCTGAACTTGTTGACGGGAGATGCACAGCTTGGCGGCGGTCGGTGGAGGGCGGAGCTCGGACTTCGGAGCTGGATGACAAACTAGTGGAAATGTCTGTATCGGGTAATTACTGAAATAGGAAGCAGTCTTTCTTCATACCATACTTCCCTCTCCTGAACAGCCTTCAAACAGCACAGAAACCACCACAGATTTCAAAAGATTAAACACCAAAGAACTACACAGAAGTAACGGTCAACGCTGTGAATATAGAGCCATATAAATACAAATAACTTAAGCCAATTACAACTTGGAGCTGTCCTTGAACTGGTCTTCGGTAACACCCTTACCCATGGCAGCAGTCGAGGTGACACCACCAGTGACAAGCTTGAGCATGTTGTCAACGTACTCTGCACCGGACCACTTCTGATGCTTGACAACCTCAACACCGTTCTCAATCTCCGGCTGCTGGACATCACGACCATAAGCTCTCATACCGATTCTTGCGTACTCTCTAGAGAAGTTGTCCACGGCAAGGGCAGTGGTGTGCAAACCGGCAAGGGTGATGAACTGCCACACGTATCCAAGCTTTCCGAGCTTCTTGATGTAGGTCTCCTGGTCAGCTGGGGCCATAGCCTTTGTCCAGTTGAAAGATGGGGACAAGTTGTATGCGAGCCACTGCTCTGGCCACTGGGCCTTGACACCTTCGGCAAACTCCTTGGCCTGCTCGTAGTCTGGCAGCTTGGACTCCATCCAGATGATGTCAGCGTATGGAGCGTAAGCGCGAGCACGGTTGACAGCACACTGTGTACCACCCTGGTAGCGGTAGTATCCCTCACGGACTCTTGGAGACTCCCAGTTGAAGTAGATGTCCTTACCGAGGAGCTTCTTGGCAATGGCACGGGCCTCCTTGTTGGAGTGGCCAGAGAGTGGGGTGACGGTGGAGGTGAACTGCTGGATCAAGGACTCCTTGTTGGCGTAGTATCCAGACTTGATCTCGTCGAGGACAGCCTCGTGGAAGAGCTTGAGACCAGCCTTGGCGGTCCACTCCTCCTCAACACGGGCAAGAGCGTCACCTTGCAAGCCAGACTGCTCGGCCTTGAACATCACCTCAGAGAGAGCTGGGACATCTGGGTTGGTGGAACCAACAATGAAGTAGTGGTCTCTGTGGTCGATTGAAGATGTCAACAAAGTAGCAGCCTCAGAGTCGGTTCTTGCGACACAAATCAAGTCGGAGCCAAAGATGTCAGCAGAGGTTCTGATGGCAACAAGTCTGTTGATGTGCTCCTGGATTGGGACAAGCACCTTACCGGCCATGTGTCCACACTTCTTTGTACCTGGAGCCTGGTCCTCAATGTGGACACCAGCGGCACCTCTCTCGATGAACAACTTGACGAGCTTGATGATGGCGGTGATACCACCGTGACCTGTGTCACCGTCAGCAATGATTGGACGGAGGAAGTCAATGTATGGAGTCTTTTCACGCTCGGCAGGGGAGAGTCTTGAACGCTCCTCGCGCTGCTTTCTGTCGTGGAAGAGCTGTGCAAACCACAAGTGCTCAACCTTGTTTGGCACGGTGTCGTATGGGTAGTCAGCCAAATCTGGGGAAGGCTCGTTGGAGGTTGAGGCGGTGGAAGATGATTGCCATCCGGAAACGTAAACGGTGTCGAGGTACTTGGCCATCTGTGCAACGTGGATAGGGTCGAGTGCTCCAAAGGTGAAGGAGGCGGTCTTGTTGCGGTCGTGCTCCTCGAGCAACTTGTAGAGCTTCTTTGCCTGGACGTTGGATGGGTATTCAATCTTGAGGGTACCACGCTTAGAGACAATGTCCTCTGGGGCGTAGATACGCTTGGTCTTTCTCCAACGTGGCTCGGTCCACCACTGCTCGACCTCCTTGACCTCTTTGGCGAAGGCGTCCTGCTCTGCTTTGATGTCGATCTTTGTGTACACCATGTTTGTTGTTGCTGTTGCTGCTGGGCGATGGTAGGAACTGGCCGATTAGGAGAAAGTGGGAAATACGTCCCTTTTATACAACCTTGACGTCCATAGTACCCGCAGCTTCCCCAGAGTCCGGGGGTCGAGGCCCGTGGCTGCCGGATTGGCGGGCGGAACCTTCTTTTGGTGGTGATGATGTCTTTTGTGCGGACGCCCGGGGGTTGAAGCAGCACGCGGCCTCGGCGCAACGGTTCTGGGACGACTCACGAGTCGGTGGTAGGTAGTGGTAGTTAGTGGTAGTTAGGGTGAGAGTATGTATAAGACTATGTAGTAGGTGTGGTGTATAGTGTTGAGTGGCAGTGTTCCTAGCAACAACTGGCTCCCGTCTCTTGTCTGCCGACTGCTAGTGCTGACGGATCGTGGTCTTCCCCTTTACCCCAGATTCTGGAGTCTGCAGGCTGAATGGAGTTAACCACACTCAGCGAAAAGGCCGTGGTCCGTGGTCGGCTTTGGTTGAGGCACAGGCCATTGGCGCGTTGACCCGGTGCTCCAGACATCCAGACACCGCTAGGCCGGCGTGACGGAGGGTCAAGTCAGATGATGAAACTGGCTATGACGTCTGACAGTGGTCACATGCTGGGTGTTAGTCATCCGTCTATTGCTCATCGGTGAGTGGCCTTTGGAGAAGTGCCGTTGGGGTCTGGAGTCTGGGGTCTGGGGATCGTCTAGGACCTTGGGGATCGTCAAAGGACTGCTAACACTCTAATTGCACGCTTAAAGAGTAGATCCAGAGCCCGAGCTAGAAGATTAGCACTAAGGACCACAGTCTCGGTGGAACCTAACATATATCGAACATCCATGGCCGATCACTGCTGTATCTCCATGAAGTGCCGGGTGCCCTGCCAATGCCTTTCGCTTCCCACTGCCCAAAAGGATTGTTGACTCCATCCAGGCAGCACCCCCGCCACCCCTCACCCCCACCATGTATGTGTGTATGTATGTTATGTAGGTGTACGGGGTTCCGGACAATGGGTCAGAGTCTGACATGTGTTGGCTTCTGGCTGTGCTGATAGCCTTTGTACGTGTTTGCGGGTGTTAGTGTGTGCAGTGAAGGCTAAGCTCGCGGTCACATGTTCTCACCAATCCACCTGCTGTCGATATCTCAGTCTGTGCTTGTTATCTGGTGCTCTCAGACGACTCTCTAACCGTATTCCAGGCTTCCCACCAAGAGCTGGCCGTTTGCCAGTGCAAAGAGAGAACATTTGGCTCTCATAGGCCAACAACTCCGCTAGAATGGTGTGCGGGTGTGTCGGGATCTCGCAAGCCCGCCGCCCGCCGCAAATGAATCATCCCACGACTATCGCACAATCTGAGCAGTAGTCAACGCCCTGAACACACACACATACACCCTCTGCGTCCTTCCATACACCCGTTTCCCCTCCCAATCCCTCACCAGCCCTCTTTCACCCTTTTCAGCTACCTCCCATGTCTCTTACTAGTGGCGGAGTTACACACGCCATCCGCGAGCACCTCGGCTTCCTGGACGACAAGCGCTGGAAAGAGTTCAGCACGCGCCGTCTCGAGCTCATCGACAAGTTCAGCTTGTTCACACGCAAGGCAAGCGAGCAGGATGAGGCCATCCGCCAGATCGCTAATCTGCTCAGAGACGAGTTTGGCTTCCCACCAGAGACCCTCGCGGACTTTGACAAGCTCGTCAGAGCCGCTATCCAGAGTGTCAGACGTAACAGAAAGAGAAGCTCAAGGGCAAGAGTCCACCAAGATAGATTCATTGTCTATGATGACATGGGCAGACCACTCCAGCAGCAGCAGACCCAGCAGCAACAACAAGCACACCGCTCCGGTGCAAACAGTACCTCTTCCAGCAACTCCAACAGTGGAACAAACCTCGCCGGTTACATGGGCATGGGTATCAACGTCAACATGGACAACTCCTTCACCGCTCCGTTGTCCATCCCATCCTCAGCTGCTCCAACTCCATCTCTGTTCCAGCATCCGGCAAACAGTATGAGCAGTACATCCTTGTTGGGAACGCCACAGGCACTCCAGGACCAGCACCCGTCATACACACACCCAGACAACACCAAGGTTGTAATCAACTCGCTTCTCTCCACAACAACTGCAACAACCACAACCACAAACACAAACACATCCACCCCATCAACCTCGATAGCAACCTCTCCCAACTCATCCACCCAGCTGCCTTCCATCAGATCCTTGACTTCGGCTACCATCCCGACCACCAACACCTCCCATAACACTCCCAAGACCAACAACAAGGTTGAGATATCCCCACAGACCAAACAGAAACTACTCAACTTCATCCAGAAGTCCAAGTCGTGCTTGATGCTCTCGAATAACGACTCTTCCATCCATGAGGACAACCTGCACACCTTGGGCAAATCTGTCACGAGCGCCTCGATCGCCTTCATCCTCGAACGCTTCTTCAACGACATCTCCTCAGACTCGATCAACTATCTCTCCCATAAGCTGCAAACCGTCAGGATGCTCTCCGAGGTGCTCAAATCCCTCGGATTCTTCTCCACAGACGTGTTGATCCTCACAGACACACAGGCCTCGAGTCTTCTCCACAAGCTCATCGGCTGCTGTGTCAAGGACTTTGGGTTTGATGGGGTCGCATACACACTCGGTGAAGTGTTCCATGAGATCATCTTGAACGAGTATCCACTAGTCGCAACACAAGTCACCAAGATCACCCCAGAGTCGCTGTTCACGCCCATGCTCCCTGTCCCACCACGCGAGGCAGACTCCGAGGTGGCCAAGGACGTCACGCTCAGATATGGGCCTCGTGCGCTTGAGTTCAAGTTCAGCCCGCTCAGCGCTGCTCCACCAACGTACTTGGAGCTCGTGGAGAACGGAAAGGTTGCGTTTGGTGTACAGGGGAAGAACATCCGGATCAGGTTCGACGGGAGGGAGATCACGGAGGACGATCTGGCCAAGTTGTTCAGAGACATCGAGCGCAGACGTTTGGAGTTGGAGTTGTATGAGGTCAGAGGAGCCGAGATGAAGTTTACGCCGTTGTTGTAGGAGGAGGAGGCTGATGCTGTTGTTTTCTGTTTTTGTTTTAAAAGTGACTACGATCACTGGTGAATGGTATAGATTTATAGAATTATATGACCGATAGACGTCAAACTTGTTGTATAAACCTCTGAGATCACCGATGCTCCATGGTGAGACTCTCCACAAGACTGCGGGCCTCGTCTGCAAACCTTTTGTCCTCCTCGTCCGTCTGTCTTGCCAGCCCAGGCAGGAAGCTTGTCTCATCGACATCATCGTTCTCCTTGTTCTTGTCCTCATAGTAATGGCCCACACTGACACTCGACTCTCCAAACCGCACAGGGTACTTGTCGTAGCGCACAGTCAGACTTCTTCCCTGGAACTCACGCTCATTGAACATCGCAATGGCCCTGCGTGTCTCGTCCTCGGTCTCGTACGTGGCAATGGCAAACCCACGAGACGTCCCTCCGGCCTCAACGGGGATCTCAACACGTGTGATGTTCCCAGCGGCACGCAGGTAGTCCTTCAGCTCCATCCAGGTGGCATCATACGGGACGTTCCCGACAAACAGCCGTCTTTTGTCAGCAACAGCGGGGTGCAGTGACCCACGACGGGACGACCCAGCAGAGGAGTCAATGTCAGTGATTGAGTGGTATGGGTATTGGCGCAGACTCCCCAGTTGGCGAGCAGATACCGTTGGTGACCCTGGCAATGGCTGTCTGTAGAACATCGGTGGAGAAGAAGTGTTGCTGCCGAAGGAGTTGTTGCGCAGGTACGTCTGTGGTGGCTGTGGCTGTGGGTGGGCCTGTTGAGGCATTGGACCACGCGAGGGCAAGAACATCCCGCCTTGGTCCATGAAGTGAGGTGGTGGGATCTGATGCTGGCTCATGGGTGAGTAGTACATCATCTGTGGAGGAGGTGGTTGCTGCTGCATCGGGAACCCGTACGGTCCCATCGGAGGTGGGTGTTGCGCATACATCTGCTCCATCTGTGGATTGAACGGTCCTTGTGGTGGAAGCATGTAGCTCCCCTGAGGACCATAGAACCCATGTGGTGCTCCTCTCCCCTGTTGGAACGGTGGGAATGGGACATGTTGGTGTCCGGCCAACTGTGGCACCAGATCTGGGGCTGCTGCTGGGGCTGCTGCTTGCTCGTCCTCGTCCTCGTCCAACGACGTGCTGAGAACGAATTGACCCCACTCTAGCCCATTGAGCCCATCTGCAACTGCCCGTGCACTCTCCTGGTTGCTCAGAGTCACCAGTGCCGTTGTAGTCTGCTCGAATATCTGGATGTGGAGAAGCGTCGTGTCCGGGATGTAGTTCATCAAGATCCTCTTCAGATCACGCCACTTGGCCCCCGGTGGGATATTGTACACGTATGTGCTATGGAACATGCTCGCCAGGGCTGACGAGTTACCCAGTGGGACGGATCTGGGAGAAAGGGTACGCTGGACGAGTGTGCTGGGCTTATCAGGGGAAGCAGTGTGTGGGGCGGGAGCGAGAGCCGGAGAAGGAGCAGTCGCATCAGGGACAAAGCCCACGTCTGCGCTGAGACGGTTGGCCATTGCAAGAGAAGGGATGTGAAGGGGGAGTGACCGGGGGCAGTCCTGTGGAAGGAGGAGTGTTTGTTGGTGGTGGCAGTGGGAGGAGCGGGCGAAATAAGGGATAAGGGGGAGCAGAAAGGTGTCAGTGGTAAATTTGGCTGAGGGTCGCGAGCCGGTGCAGCACTAACAAAGCGGTCTCTGTTGGAGGTGCAAGGGGGAGGAGGGGAAGTTGATAGGTGGAGAGACCAGTCACAGTGGTGGTGTAATTAGATAGCGATGCTGAGCAGCTACAACTCAGTTCTATTTTTGAGCGACTTCAGCCTTACTGGAACCACTTTGGATCCCTCTAGAACCCTTTGGAAGACTCTGCCTATTGTTGACGCAAGTAATATGTGGCGCACCAACCACAAGCAGACAATAGACCAGCAGTTGGCTCTGTTGACCGGAGATTGTATCCAAATAAACCATGATACTGGCTACCTCTTGTTAATCTAATCTGGTAGACATAGCTCCACCTCATAAAGAGGGGATGAAGGGGAGTTAGGGATCAAGCACAGCAATTACAGTGGAAGAGCTCGACAAACACGCCATTCAAGACACCCAGGTATTGGCCAATGGCCCAGTGCCCACTCAACATCCTCAATTTTCACACAATTTCACGATAACAACGCAGTGGTCCCATCTTCAAGCCCGAGATTGCTACTATTGTTCCTCGTAATGCGCGCTGCATACAGTCGCTTCTGAGCAGAGATCGGCCCGGATCAGGATCAACCCCAGATCAGCTCAGCTCGCATGTGATCCTTTTGATCTCTTCAACTGTCTGAAATATCACCGCTAAGAAGACTGATTGGCTTCAGATTCGCATTGCTTCTTTCATTCTTTTAGAGCTTTGTTTCTGTGCTCCAGACAGGGGTTATACACAAAACTATACAAAACTTAACTAAACAGACAGCGATAACCTATGTTCAACTCCTCACCAGCCATTCTCCTGGAGTACAGCAATTGCAGCATTATCTGCGGTTGTGACTGTATCTGCGTCTTCTGTTGTGAGACTTGTCCTGAGTCAAAACGTGGTCCTGGAACCCAACCTCCTTAGCCAATGAGGTGCCAGCCTCAACACCAAACTTCTCAACACGGTCAATCTGCTTTTGAAGGTCCTCAATGTTGCCAGAGTCAAACTTCTTAGCACGCTTGAGCTTCTTGTTCAACAACTCCAATGCAGCAACCTTGCGCTCCTCTGGGGTCAACTCCTTGATCTTCTTCTCCTCAACTGGCTTCTCAGCAGTCTCAGTAGTAGCAGCAACAGAAACAACTGGCGCATCCGATGTGTTCTCGTCTGTCTTGGTCTCAGTAGTAGCTGCTGGTTGCTCCTCAACCTTTGGCTCTTCTGGCTTGGTCTCTTCAACAAGCTCAAGCAACTCCTCTTCTGGAGCAGCAGCGGTGGTAGTTGCCTTGTCACTCTCCTCCAATCTTGTAATCAGCTCCTGCTTGACACCGGCGGTGGAGAGACCTCTAGACTTGAGAACCTCCTTGAGCTGTGCAACGGTCTGGGTGGAATAAGTGGCCATTGTGTGTGTATATGTGTCGTGGGTGTTGTTTTGGTTGTTCTTGCGGTGCTGTGAGCAGAGGGATTGAGAATCAGGTCAGAGAGAGCTTCGAAATGTGTTCAAAGCGAGAATGATATGGCTTTACTGTGGTGATATCTCCGAGTGATCAGCAATTGTGAATAGAGAAAGAGCAGTTAAACGCGGGTTTTGGCTGTTGTTTGGGAAGCTTCTCAGTCGAAAGCGCTTGTGGGCCCCGGGCGTCGACGCGTGGCCCTCCCCCTTGAACCGGGATTGGATAATGGTGTCCGGGTGTTGCACGTGCACAGTCACGTGAGAAAAAAGATCGATCTAGCCGCAAGCAGGAATGACCGGCTGGGCCACGCGTGGGGCTATGAATAGCCAAACGGTGCGGACCAGGCCACCACAGCAGGCGCTGATTGGGTAAAACACGTCTTAATTAATACACATAGATACTGATTGGTGACTGTTTCGAGGCTGTGCATTGTAGGCGCAGCGTGTGGTGTCCGGGTAACATAAGCCTGGGTGCTTGTGAGGCTTCTGTTTACTTTTCGAGTGTCGTGGCTGTTCACAAAAAGCAGATCAAAACAACGGCGCCTAACCACAGGACGACCCAACCGCCAACAGCACCACGGATTTTTCCACCACAACATCACCACCCACCGGCGCGCTTCAGCTCTTGGTCCTCTTGCTCTCGCCTACCGCCCCACTGCCGCTTTCTGGTTAACTCGCTGCTACTCCCGCCCGCCAGATCCTCGCTTGCCACCCACCCCACTCCGCCCACCTGGCACCCACTAGCTGCCCAGCTTGAAACCCCATCCTACAGCTCCAATCCGCCGCAATGTCGAACCCGGTCACTGAGGACATCAAAAAGAAGATTCTCAGGGAGAGAAACATCATCGTTGGTGCTACCAACTTGAAGAAGAAGACCAACAACGCCTCCGTCATCCAGAAGTGCAACTCCAACATCCAAGAGGCACAGCAGAACATTGACTACTTGAACGAGCGCCTAAACCAACTGACACTGACAGAAGGGCAGGGCTCAGAGTCAGGATCAGATACCTCCGCTGTCCCTCCGAACGTTCCGCCAAAGACTTCTACAGAACAACACCCACACCAGGATGCCAACTACTCCCGGTTGGATCTGATGAAGTACGACTGTCCGTCCTTGGGCCACCGAATCCAGTACATGATCAACCAGCTCGACACCAAGCTCAAGGTGGAACAGAAGTACTACGAGGCGAATGAGAAGTTGTCCAAGATCTACCAGCTCGATGGTGACCGCAGAATCAGCTCTGTTGCCGAGGATGGAAGAATCCAGAGCAACCACAAGATCCAGCTCTTGAAGAAGTCTTTGAAGAGATATGAAGACGTCAACGTCAACATTGACCAGTTGAACCAGACAGAGGACAACAACGTCAAGTTCAGAAGAAAACCATTGGCAGGTACTTTGACAGTTGGAATCAACACTATCAGAGACGTTGACCACATTGCTTCGCCTCTGTTCTCCAGAAAGACCGAGTCATTCATCTCCATCAAGATCGACGACGAGGAGAAGGTCAAGACCAAGGCAACACGTAACGACAAGTACAACGAGGAGTTCAACATTCACATTGAAAAGGGTAATGAAGTTGAGATCACAGTCTTCGACAAAGTGAACGGCAACAACTTTGTCCCAGTTGCTATTGCTTGGTTCCTGATATCTGATGTCGCAGAAGAGATCCGTAAGAAGAAGGTTGACCAGACAGGGGGTGCTGGATGGGTCAGTGCTTCGAGAATCCAAAACGGCTCACAGAGTTCTGTTCCAAACACTTCAGACAATTTCACTGTCAACAGCACAGCAGCCAATGCCGCTTCCCATACAGACGACTCTAAGGGACCAATCAGAGCAACCTCCTGGTTTGTTCTCGAGCCAGCTGGTCAGATCTTGTTGACATTGGGCTTCACCAAATCGTCTGTCCAGAACAAGAAGACTCTACTGGGAGGTCTTCACCGTCGCGGTGCCATCAGAAAGAAAGACGAGGAGGTGTTCGAACAGCACGGGCATCAGTTTGTCCAAAAGCAGTTCATCAGTATCATGCGCTGTGCCTTGTGTGGCGACTTCTTACGTTATAGTGGGTTCCAGTGTCAGGACTGTAAGTTCTTGTGCCACAAGAAGTGTTACGAGAAGGTCATCACGAAGTGTATTTCCAAGTCAAGTACGGACACTGATCCAGATGAACTCAAGTTGAACCACAGAATCCCTCATAGATTTGAGCACGTTTCGAACAAGGGTACAAACTGGTGTTGTCACTGTGGTTCGATCTTGCCATGGGGAAGAAAGAATGTTCTGAAGTGCAGTGAATGTGATACAATGTGTCATGTCAGTTGTTCTCACTTGGTGCCAGACTTCTGTGGTATGTCGATGGAGTCGGCAAATGAGATTTTGAAGACTATTAAGTCTACTGAGGTTTCAAGAAAGAAATTGATCCAGACATACAACAACCGCCAGCACATTGGTGCAAATGCATCCACACACACACTTGCTACCAATGATACCACCCCAAGTGTGCCAAAGTCTGATGCCACGCTGGTATCTTCCTCTGCTAACTCCATTCTGGATGGACAGTCAGAGTACATTCCTACTCAGCACCACCAAAAGAGACGCCCTCCTCCACAAGAGGAGTATTACCAGGAGCAACAAGATCAACGCCATCCATCACTGGCTCCTCCACCTGTCGAGCATTCTTCGTACACCCAAGGACCAAATCGACTGCCGGACACACTGACCACCGAGACTCCAGAGAAAGCTTACCAGTCCAAGAACGATGTGCTCTTTGACGAGACCCAGAGGCAGACACATGAGTCCGAGCGTCTCATGAGAGAGCAGCACTACGCAGAACAAAACAAACGTCGCCACCAAGAAGAGCAGCTCCAGGCTCAACAGCAACAGGAGAAGCAGAGACAACAACAACTATATCTGCAACAGCAGCAGCAACAACAACTGCAACAGCAACAGCAGTACTTGCAAGAGAAGCAACAACAGGAGGAGCTACTCCAACAGCAACAGCAACAGCAACAACAACAGCAACATCAACAACAGCAGCAGCAACAACAACAGTATGTTGGTGATCTCTCTTTCCAGCAGGATGAGCCCACAGACCTCCACCAGAAGCTGCACAACAACAGAAAGTCACAGACCCCATCAGAAGTGACCGTCCACTCACATCACCACGAGAAACGCCACCGCCCAAAGATTGGCCTTGATGATTTCCACTTCATTGCAGTTTTGGGTAGAGGTAACTTTGGTAAGGTCATGCTTGGAAAGTCTCATCGTACGAAGAAGCTGTGTGCTGTCAAGATCTTGAAGAAGGACATGATCATCGAGAACGGAGAAATTACGTCCATTCAGGCTGAGAAATCGGTGTTCTTGTCTGCAAACAGAGAGCAGCACCCATTTTTGATCAATTTGCACTGCTGTTTCCAGACTGCCAACCGCATCTACTTTGTGATGGAGTACGTGTCTGGTGGTGATTTGATGTGGCACGTTCAGCAAGGAAACTTCTCTCTGAGACGAGCAAAGTTCTACGCATCAGAGGTGTTGTTGGCGTTGAAATACTTGCACGAGAACGGTATTGTCTACCGTGACTTGAAGTTGGACAACATCTTGTTGAGTACTGATGGTCACATCAAGATTGCAGATTATGGTTTGTGTAAACTTGAGATGTGGTATGGAGAGACAACCAACACATTCTGTGGTACTCCTGAGTTCATGGCACCAGAAATCTTGAAGGAGCAGAACTACACGAGGAGTGTTGACTGGTGGGCCTTTGGTGTCTTGGTTTACCAGATGCTTTTGGGTAAGTCACCATTCAGAGGTGATGATGAAGATGAGGTGTTCAATGCTATTCTGACAGACGAGCCATTGTTCCCTATCCAGATGGCAAGCGAAGCAGTTGGTTTGTTGGAGTCGTTGTTGGACAAGAACCCACAGACACGTCTAGGTTCTGGTGTGAGAGATGCCGAGGATATCATGGCACACGCTTACTTCAAGAACGTCAACTTTGATGACATTCTGAGCATGAAGGTTCCGCCACCATACATTCCAGATGTCAAGAGCGATGAGGATGTTTCTTTCTTCGACAAGGACTTCACCACAGAGGTTCCAAGATTGACGCCTGTGAACTCAGTGTTGGAGTCTTCAAGTCAGGCACAGTTCCGCGGGTTCTCGTATGTGAATGATACATCTGGGTTGTAATCCAAGACCAGATTCACCATGGACCTACAGATATTATTTTAATACAACTTTTGTTTACAACATAGTCCTCAACAGTAGATCATGAGTCGAGCTATAGAAGGCGCGTTGCTTGCAACTGTCAACACGTTGCAAATTTCAACTAAAACAAAGAGCCGATAGCTTGAAGAATGGACACTAGGAAATCCATTAGACCACTAAGGAGAGACCACATCCAATCGCCGATGTTTATGATGCCAGTCCCTAACCACATGACAAGGCTAGCGAGGACATCAATGAAGCCTCGGCCTAGAATGAATACCAGAACCGACATGGCAATGAGAATGATGAAGACCGCTATGGACATGGAGATAGATTGGAGGAGGTCCTTGAGAAGCTCTGGGACTTTGCCCTGACGCTTCTTGTTACAAGTGTCGGTCATTGCGTGACGAATAGGTAGTGCTCGTACTGATTTGTGAACAGCTTCTGTAAGAACAACCTAGAGCCTAGTCTATTCGAACATGTAGAAAGAGATGTCTCTTGATGAAGTTGTAGGTTTAGAGCGAATGATCTGCCGTGTGCTCCACGGACCAGACGAGCTGCTTTTCATAAGCGCAGATCGTTTGAAGGTGTAAGGTTTGAGCACAATGAATGAATGTGCCATTTTTCATAGTCAGTGAGCTGCTGAACGAGCTTAAGTTGTGTAAGGTCCGTAAATAAGGGAATGCTTTGCTTCAAGGGGGTTCAGTCACATGACTTCAAACCTAGTCCGCGGCTGCACTCCACGCTCCATTGTTCACACCTCGTTCAACAAAGACCAGCCCCTTCCTATAAAACCCCGTTCAATGTTCTTGTGACATCCAAGATATTCGGTTATGCCAGCCTATCCTTCGTGACCTATGTGATCGGTGCTGCCAGCGATGTCCTTCTCCTTTTGGCTCGGCCATTACAAAGTGTTCCGCTAAGGGAAACAGTCTGCGCCAAACGCGCCGTTTCAAGGGCCACTGTGGAGCACGGGCCTCTGCGAGTACAGACGGGGAAGAGGACGGGGCACCGTGATTGGTGAGAAGAT
Organism: Petasospora veronae; assembly: GCA_030563065.1. Lineage (NCBI taxonomy): Eukaryota > Fungi > Ascomycota > Saccharomycetes > Phaffomycetales > Wickerhamomycetaceae > Petasospora > Petasospora veronae. Next base: position 33,035 of record JAKUBA010000031.1, on the reverse strand, counting down.
CACCCTGGTGGTCAAAGTATATATAGTTGGGTCTTGTCTGCCTTTGGATGTTTGCTGTGCTTGTGGGCTGAAATTGCACCCTGGCCCCTGACCACCGCACAATGCTGCTCTTCGACAAGGACTCCTTCTCTCTCCAGTTCCCACCCCTTGCAAGGAAGAAGAAAGACACCAGTGCCAATGAGGTCACTGTGGAGATTGCTGCTACACGTTCCGGCTTTAGTCTGAACCCATTGTCGCCACAGGAGTCACACGTTGACCACGTCCTTGATGCCGAAGCACTCTCACCAGTCTCATCTGGACCTTCGTCCGGGTTCAACATCATTGACGAGGACCTTGAATTCCCAGAAGGAGGTTTGAAGGCGTACCTGACTGTATTTGGCTCCTTCATGGGTCTTATTCCAGCATTTGGAATGATCAACTCTGTTGGTGCAATTGAAGCATACGTGTCAACCCACCAGCTCTCTGATGTATCCACTTCCACGGTCTCCTGGATCTTTTCCATCTACACATTCATCGCATACTCATCCTGCATCTTCTCTGGGACATTCTTTGACAGGATGGGCACATTCAGACCAATGCTGATTGGATCCATTGCCTTTTGTGCGGGACTCTTTGCCACTGCCAACGCTGAGACCGTCTACCAGTTCATCTTGGGCTTTGGTGTCGTTGTTGGCTTTGGAACAGGGATGCTGATTTCTCCATTGATTGGGTCTGTTTCTCATTACTTCAGCAAAAGGAGGGCAGCCGCTACAAGCATTGCTACAACTGGTGGCTCCTTTGGTGGTATTGTTATGCCATTGATGCTGAGGAGCATGTACGATTCCGTGGGCTTCCAGTGGGCTCTCAGGATCACGGCATTCTTCTGCATGGTATGTCTCATCATCTCTCTCACATTCACCAAGGAGAGGTTCCGTCAGCAAACTGAGCCAATAGAGTCCGTCCAGAAGTTGCTCAAGGTGTACGTTGTTGACGTGTTTGACTACAAGTCACTCAAGGAGCTCAGATTCATGACATGCGCCTTTGCCATTGCACTTACTGAGTGTTCTTTAGTCATTGTCCTTGTCTACTTCCCATCCTATGCCATCATGAGAGGAAACTCGGACCACACGGCGTACATGCTCATCATCACCTCCAATGCTTCAGCAATCCTGGGGAGATACATCCCTGGTCTCATTGCAGACCGCTTGGGCCGCTTCAACGTTGTCATTGGCACTATCACCATCTGTGGAGTTGTCTCGCTGGTGATGTGGCTACCATTTGGTGAGAACTTGAGCGTGTTGTACGCATTTGCAGCCTTGTATGGCTTTTTCTCTGGATCCATTCTTTCATTGTCTCCAGTCTGCTGTGGGCAGATCTCGAGGACTGAGGAGTTTGGAAGACGCTATTCAACCATGTACTTGATCGTGGCTCTCACCATGCTTGGCCTAATTCCTGTTGCTGGTGCTATTATCGGAGACGGCTCTCCAACTGGCTACAACAAGTTTATTGGCTACTCAGTGGCGTTGTTGGGTGCTGGTATCTCTTGCTATGTTGTCTGCCGTCACGCATGCGTTGGCTTCAGGTGGTGTAAGTTTTAGAGTACACCTCTATACGATACAGCTGATCACTTGATTATATGATATTGATGTACACGAGATCAAACCATGTAGAATAAATGCAAAACTGTACTAAAATGTTACAATCCTTCGTCAAACACCAAAATACTCTTCATGGCAGTCTCCAGATCAGACTTTTCGCCACAGAAGACCGGCTCTCCGTTACCTCTGCCGAATTCGACCCTCTCAACATCCAACTTGTTACCAAAGAGATAAGTTTGGTCCCAGTAACGGTCTTCACTGACATACGTCGCCAACTCCATCTTGTCAGAAGCATACATCGGCTGCCCCATGAAACAGGTCTCAATCTCAACCTCTGCCAATGGAGTCTTTTTGGCCACCGCCTTTGTTCTCTCAACAATGTCTTCAACTGGCTCAACCGGGATGTAATCTGGTAAGAGACTTGCTGGAATTGGGATGTCGGGCAAAGTGTACTTGGCATTGCTGTAGCCCTTGGAGTCAACGACAAAGAGGTCGTCCCCAACAAGGGCGAGTAGTTCATCTTTGAATGTACAGAGTCCACTGGCATGCATGTTTGGAAGTACCCAGTTCTGTGAAACGTCGGATTGGAAACAGTGGATGGATCCGCTTGATCTTGTCACAATCTGGAAAACGTCATTTGAGGCCCAGTGGATTTCATCAACAACGGATCCTGTCTTTCCACGAACTTGGATATCCAGGAGAGAAACCTCTATTGGGCACCTTGTGATGTCCCATTTGTAGATCTGGTCTCCGCGTTGGGTAATTGTGACCAAGTGTGCGTTGAATGGGGAGAGGGAGAGGTTGGAGACACCGTTTGGTGGCTGGAATGAGGCAATTGTCCGTTGTGTAACCATGTCCATGATAACCACGCGCTGTGACTGTTTGAAGCCATTGATCAGATTGGAAATGTATGCCTTGACGTTCGACTTGATATTCTTGTCATTGACAATGTTCTTCAATGTGTTGATGTCTGAGAGCTTACTGAGCCCATCAATGGCAGACAGAGACAAGTTCTGGAGGATTTTGGAGTAGATTGAGTGGCTGTGAGAAGGAACGTCCATCGGTGTCAGTGGTACATCGGATTCCAGAGTTGCTGCCACGTAGGCCAGGTATCGACCTGAGATGTCAAACAACACCTGCCCGTTGATGACACTGGCTTCAAAGCTGATTGGAAGCGGGTGGCCCTTGAGTTCGTCAAATATGGTCAATGATCCCTCGCTGGTGGCAATCCCGACAAAGGATTCTGAGCTCTTCAAGGAGTATGGCTGAGCTCCATGGACAAAGGGAGGCAAGATCAACGGCTTCTCGAGGTCATCGTCATCATAGAACACCTGACCGAACCTGCGGACAGCAAATACAACCTCGCTCTTGACGCGTAACTCCAACAAGACCTTGTACGTGTTCGAATCCTGATCCATGCTCAATGGCTCAATGTCCTCAATTGTTGCAGAGCCAACGCTTAAGGAGGCCACGAGGTACATCCCGCGTTGTTGCTGCTTATCAGCGGTTTCTTCCGCCATGGTCATCATCTGCAAGCTTGAAGGGATCCAGTCCCAGACCTCGACTGTGTGTGCGTAGGCAACGAGGACCTCACCATTCGAGCCAAACTTGACCCTGTGTGTGGGGGTGGCAGGTTGCTTGGAATGCGCGGTAAACTTCACCTTGGACCAAGCGGCCTGAGGACCGAGCTTGTATGAGCAACGTGGAGATACTGGTCTGTCCAATGCGTTAGTAGTGTTCTTGGAGCACCTGATCACCCAAAAAGAGAGCCCGATCAGACGAAAACACGTCAAACACGGGGAGGGAGGGGAGCTAAAAACAACTTACGCCCTGTAAAGACGCGTGCGGTTGTTGCCTGAAGGCATTGTCTGAGGCGGATGAAGTGCTCGGTCTTGTGTTCTTGCTGGTGCGTGTGTCTCTGTGAATCAAGCGCGTGTTTGTTGCTGTTTCTGGTGCCTTTGCTGAGCGTGTCAGTGGCGGTTGTGTCGCTTGGAGGGGCGTGTCATGAGGAGATGCATCACATCTTATCGCGATTGTGGTGGTGTCCGGGTGGATTGCTATTGACACTTTTATTAACAATCACACCACGTGACGGGTCATGTGATCTGATCATCGACTGCTATACCATAGACCATAGACCGTAGACCATAGTCCACAACCCGCAAACCTACACCACAAGTACACGCAACAAATCATTATTAATCTAAAAAACACCAGTGTATCGGCCACGTCAGGATAAACGAAAGTAATGGCCGGTCGACTTAGCACGAAGGGAAAGGCAAACAAGTATGTACAACAGAACGACTCACTTAACGTCCGCAGTACTTGATCTCAAGAGGACGAGAAATGTTGAAAGTAACAAGGGCGAAACTGAAAGCGAGCTCGAAACCAATGTCACCACCGCTGATCTTCTCAGAGATCAAACCCATGTACCAGGCCTGGTCCATACCGAGGATGGCACCAAAGACACCGAAGCAGAAGGCAATTGTACCTGCAATACCAATTGGCAACTTGGACTTGTCGTCCCAGATGCTGATGTCGTAACCCTTGAAGCCCTTCTTGTAGATGAAGTGTTCGGAGAGGCAAATGGCCTCGTAGATGGCCAAATAGTAGCCAATCAAGTTCATGAAGTTGTCCATAACAGACTCAAAGTGGTAGTAGGCTGGGATACAGATGACAAGAGTCAAAAAGTTACCAATGAGGGTCCAGACAATTCTTGGGATCTTGGCCAATGGAGACCAGAAGGACTGTGCACAGAAGGAGATAGTGTACATGTTTGGAATGTTGTTGGCAACGGTGGACATAGCGAGCAAGACGGAGCAGAACTCACCGAAACCACCAAGGGAGTTGACGGACAAGATGGCGTACATGAGGGCACCACTCGAGTGTGCCTGGTAGTACTCCATCCAGACATCATCCTTGTAGACACCCGAGAAACAAGCAGCACCAAGCACCTGGGTGAAGACCAATGGGGTGAACAAACCAACGGACAAACCACAGAAAATCTTCCACTTTGGATAGTCGTGTCTGACGTAGACGGTGTAGTCAGCAGCATAGGTAGCCCAACCAGAAGCGAAACCGAAAATGGTACCACCAAAGGACAAAACACCGGCAATTGTTGTAATACCTTTGTTTGGGAAGCCACCTCCAGTGAAGTTGTCGGATCTTGCAAGCTGGACAATGAAGACGATGAAGACAAAAAGATTTGGAACCCATGCGTACTTCTCATAAGCGTGGACAACCTTGTAACCGAAGAGGGACACAATGATGGTGGAGATGACCAAGACGAGACAACCGGCCCATGGTGGGAGGGAGTGTGGACTGTTGATCATGTTGAGGATCTGGGCGGAGACCATGATGTTGACGGCACCCCAACCGACACAGGCAATGGCTGTGACGATGGCAAAGATTCTCATGGCGAGGACACCAGTGAGGTATCTGGAAAGAATCATCTGTCTGAGACCAAACTCTGGGCCGAAACAGGAGAAGAAGGCAACTGGAAGGAGACCAATGATGTTAAAGAAGAGGATGACGAAGAATGATTGCCAGAAGGAGAGACTGAAGATGGACTGACCAAGCATACCGAGGGCAAAAGAGGCGATGACCATGTTAGCGGAGAACCACATGGAGGCGGAGGACAAGACAGTCTCGTTTGGGTCTCTCTCATCTTCGGTGACACGCTCGATACCCTTTGACTCAGCGTGGAGGGCAGCGGCGACCTTGTCCCAGAAGGAGAGCTGTGTCACGGACTGGGAGCCCTCAGAGGACTCGCCAACGTAGAGGTCGTTGTCGACGACGGAGGAACCCTTCTCGAGGTCCGTCTTCTTGAAGTCAGTGGAGTCTGTGGACATCGTGGTGATCGTTGAGACTGAGACAAGATGCTAGAGCAGAGTGGGAGTGGGCCCTGTTTTTTTCTTTGAGTGGGTCGACGAGAGGGAGATGGCGAGCCTTTATAAGATGTGCGGCACTTGGGAGGCAGGACTTAGGCAGGGACTAGGAGACTGGGAAACGGAGACGGCGATGAGATGGAGATGCGCCTCGGATAAACTTTGTGCAGCTTTGCGGAGGTCCGATGAGAGTTTGGGACCGGGGGTTACGATGGCTTGTGTAAGATAAGATCACACGGGTATACGAACAGAGGAAAACCAGAGATATCCTCTTGCTTAAATACTCAGATAGCGACAACCAGACTCGTTGCAACCATCGCGACCCTTCCTGACTGCGAAAATTTTCCTTATCGCGTGCATTTAGTCCTAGTAAGGGGCACCGAAAAAGCAATTCTAGTCTTCCGGGTTCTGAAAAGCCAGTCCCTGTGGACTCGCCAGCTTATCTCTGATGTAGAAGACAGCGTACAGCAGCACCAGCGCGGCGGACTCAGCAGAGTCAGAAAACGCTGATTGGGCCGTTGGAAGGGCTGTTCAGGGAGCGAGTGGCTGCCTAGAGGGTCGAGGGGACTAATTGACGGAAAATGCCGGATTACTGGGGAGAGACTCGCTTTTATTATCTGGCTGACAGCGATTGTGACATCTTTTCTCTGGGCAGGTGGGCTCCAACTTCCAAAGGGGTTGGGGAATGGGCATCAACCGACAGTACAGGGACTAGGAAGAGAGGAGGGACTCGGGCTGCATTCAATTCCCGCTAATTGGGCCTACTGTGATTGATTGACTCTTGTACGTTCGCTGTCAAGAGGTGTGGTCGTTCAATTGGCCCCAAGACATTGGATCTCAGACCTTTCAAGACCTAAGACCTGCCACCGGCTTCCCCACGGATAGATAGTCAATGCCCAGTGTGGCAGTGTCCCCGTCCCCACTTGGCCAGCCGTTCCAAACCAGGCAACCCGGTAGCTGCACACTTATCCAACCACTCGCCACAAACCACTTACCAATTAGCACTTATCTCTGCGCATCGGCTGCTTGTTTCGATGAGATTACGCACAGAAAGATAAAGCCCGACGGCCCAACGGTCCGACGGTTTGCCGGCGGTAGGATTTACGATCGAACAAATTCGCGATGAAGACCCCTGTTACCCGGCCTTTTCGCGACCTCACCAAACGTCTCAGTGTGTTGGATTATGGGCTCTTACGGCTGCTTCAGTATAGCGAAGCTCCAATTTACGCACGCTTCATACGCCTTGCAGCTTGATTTACGACTGTGGTTGTCTGCTCATCGCATAGCTGTGCACCTCAATTTGCTGCTTGCTGAACAGTGCTCTGGTTGTTCCCCTACTGTACCGCCACGGGACCCTTTTGACTCATCAGCCCACCATACAAGATGCTCTCACAATTGATGAGAAGGCGCCTGCTACACACAGGATGTCCTACTCTATCGAGAGCTACAAAACTACACCATCACATTACACCTCCAAACCTCTCCTTTGAACAGGAGTACTCTATCCGCTCGTCCCTCGAAAGACTCATCACAGACTACTCCCAAAAGGACATCCCACAGTTCTCCCTCAACTCACTCATCAAGCTTGCAAGACAGGACCCACTCAGAAACGGAATTGCCACGGTCAACTATCTGACTACTTTCAATGCCAAGAGACTAGCCGCATTCCGTCAGCTGCCCTACTTGGTCGTCCTCAACCCACACATTGCAGAGACGTATAACCTCTACCTCAGTTCTCTTGAGCTCCTGCTCAACCTCCACAGAGTCGAAGACACTGACAAAATATACCGCACACTCAACCAGTTTTCCGAAATTCACCGTGATGCCATTCCATCTCTCTCGAAAGGGTTCCAAGAGGTATCTGCATTCTTTCCCAAGGAGGACATTGTTTTGTTCCTTAATGCCCACTTCCGTGACAAGATCAACATGGAGACAATGACAAACAACTTCATCCAGACAGTTGATGCACCACCTAACCACATTGGAATTGTTGATACCAAACTCAAGATCTCCGACCTCATCCACATCTTCACCGGATTCGTCAACGACATGACATTCATCAAGTACTACAAGCAAGTCCCACTCATCGTGGACTTTGGTCAAGACATCGAGTTCCCATACATCTCAACGCATCTTGAATACGTCTTCACCGAGATTCTCAAGAATGCGATCCGTGCCCAGATTGAGAACAACAAAGCTGACACGCCCATCATCGCTACCATAGTGGAGAACTCATCTGTTGATGGCAAACGCACATTGGGCATCAGATTCAGAGATGAAGGTGGTGGTATCCCTCCAGAAATTGAACAGCACATCTTCGACTACTCCTTCACAAGTGTCGAACAGGCGGAGAAACAAGGAGGAATGGGTGACAATGTCATGCCTGGTGAAGACGCAAACGTTGTTGCTGGAATGGGATATGGCCTTCCATTAACAAAGGCTTATGTCGAACAGTTTGGAGGAAAATTGGAGTTGCAGAGTTGTTACGGGTTGGGAACTGATGTCTATGTCGAGTTGATTGGACCAGACAACTCTTTGCTCTGACCACCACACTATCACATTCACTCTCTCACACACACACTATCACATACTCTCTTTCACACACACTAATTTCAATATATCTTTTCAGTTTGTTTTAATGATGATATGTACATGTCTCATGAATCTCCATCCAGCTTAGTAGTTCTTGAAATGGGTGTCGTTGGTGAAGGTCAAATGGGCAGTATCTCTGTGGACACTACTCAACAACCCTGCGGCTCTTGATCTCTTGATGGCCCTTGCCAATCTCTTCTGGTTCTTCAAACTCAGCTGTGTCACATCTCTGGACAAAATTCTTCCTGTTGACGTGGTGTAGTTGCTCAGATACTTTGGGTTGGCGTAGCAGTCAAGTGGGTTAACCTTCTTGTTGTCAAAGAATCTCATTCCTTGGTTGTTCTCGGCATACTTCTTCCTGTCGAGTCTGATCTTGGCAATAGAGAAGTCAAATGGGTCGTACGTCTCTTCTGATGAAAAGCTTTTCACCGTGCTTCTCTCAAGCTGCTGTGTCTCCTCCTCTCTCACTGGCTGGTTAACGCCCTTGGTGAACTCAAACAGCGTCCCACTTCCACCCTTGGTAACCTTGGCCGCCACTCTTGTTGTAGAGAATGCCCTTGTAGTAGTCAGTCCAAACGATCTCAACATTATGCTCTGAAAGGTCTGGGTCTAGTCCTCTTAATTCCACGACGTTGATGCCTCTGGTCGACTGGCCGCCGTTTTTTTCAGGTGATGGAAAACACCCGGACATCTCATTGTCACCCCGGCCAGACCTGGCGAGGGCCAACATCAGGCCAGACGTTGAACTCCCTCCAAGATCAACAACTCCTTCAATTATCACCAAACTCAGAGATTCAAACACCGAGATGTCCGACGACGTGTGCTCGCTGTGTCCGACATTCAAGGACAAACCGCCATTTAAACAGCACTGGGTCTGTTGCGAGGTCTGCTCCCAATGGTTCCACAACCACTGTCTCCACCTCTCTCTCGCAGAAACGGCGCGTATCGTCTCCTTCCACTGCCCTCAGTGCTCCAAGACACATGGACCAACTGAGTACAAGCGCACCAGTGGGAGAAAACGAGCCAAGGTCGACTATGTGGCTCTGGACGCCGGTGAGGTCGAGACAAGCGTCATTGAGCAGCATCCGCATATAGCGCGGTTTGTGGAGTGGCAGGCTGAAGGAGATGGTGCTGGGTCCGTTGAGGAGCTCAGTGGTGTCGAGTTGACAAAGGAGTACGCCATACGTACACGGCTCCCGAAACCGGTCAAGATCCCACGGGAGAAAAGGAAAGGGCTTGGTCTCGAGATTCCAGATGAGTTTGATGTCGATGAGCTGGTGGAGAGTATGGGTGATGATGCACATATCGAGGTGATGGATGTGCTCACCCAGAACGGAACACGGCATTCGTGGAAGTTGTCAGAGTGGAGAGACTATTTCAAGAGTGCGGACGACCGAGAAAGAGTCTACAATGTGTTGAGTTTGGAGATTAGTGATTGCGATCTGGGGAAGAAGGTCAGACGACCACAGTATGTCGAGCAGGTTGACTTGGTGGACTCAGTGTGGCCTGAAGACTTGGAAGGGAGACCCGTTGTTCAGAAGTATTGCTTGATGGGTGTTAAGGACTCATACACTGACTTCCACTTGGACTTTGCTGGCACGTCTGTGTACTATACGGTCGTCTATGGGTGCAAGAAGTTCATGTTCTTCCCACCAACACCACGAAACCTCAAAAGGTACGTACAATGGGTTACTGACACGACTCTTGCCTCTCAGTTCTTGGGTGACATGGGACTTGAACAAGGTGTTAAAGTCGAATTGTATCCAGGTGATGTCATGATCATTCCAAGTGGCTGGATCCATGCGGTGTATACCCCAGTTGACACCCTGGTGATTGGTGGTAACTTCCTCACGAGTTTCAACATTGCCCAACAGCTACAGATCATTGATATTGAGATCAAGACCAAAGTGGGCAAGAAGTTTAAGTTCCCAAACTTTGGCAAGTTGATGTGGTTGACTGCTTGGAACGTGCTTGAAGGAAGAATTACCCTTGGAGATGAGATCGATGCCAGAGGATGCGCGGAGTTGTTGGAGTACTTAAAGGATCAGCTCGAGAGGAAGGCAACAGGGATCAAAGAGAGTGTCCCTACATCTTATATTGGCAAGACTAAAGACTTTGTCAAGCGGTTTGAAGAGTTTGTCGAGAAAGAGGTGGCTCCGTTGATGCAGGCGTCGACAAAAGGCGAAACCAAGCTGGTTACACTCGACCACAAAGTCAAGGCAGAGCTACTAGTCTAATGATGAATGAACTACAACAACGAGTAACAAGAAGTGAAGTGTATTCTAAACCATAATGATTCTTTTTTTTTGTTTTTTTGTAAGTATCGATAAAGCATAAGAGATGTGTTCCAAAATAAAGAAGAAAAAAAGTGAAGGGCCAAACAAATTAATGCTGACCAAGGAGGGCTCTCAATCTCAAAACCTCAGCTTCCAGATCCTTGTTCTTAGAAGCCAGTTCGTCAACCTTCTCCTCCAACTGGTACATACGCTCCATCTTTCTTGCTCTGGAACGTCTGGCAGCCTCAGTGTTTCTGGCACGCTTTGCAGCGACAGGGTCTGAGCTGTCAATGACAACTGGAGTCAAAGGCAAGCATCTCTGCTTTCTGTAAGCGGCCATACCAAAGTCGTCATCCTCCAAAGAGTCGACCAAGTCGGCTTCGGAAGCAGAACGCTTGGAGGCAGCTGGAGAGGAAGCAGTGGCAGCTGGCGCTGGGGTTGGAGCAGGGATGGCAACAGCAGGAGACTCCTTCTTGACTGGGATCTCCATTTCACTTGGCTCAAAGAGAGAGGTCCAGTTGGATGCGTCCAAATCAACATCATCAAAGAGTGGAGTGGAGTCAGCCAACGAAGGAGAAAAGATGGACTCGACAACAGAAGAGTGGAGCTGCATTGGAGAGACAGTGCCCATGGATGGACTGAGGTCCGGCATATCGAGCTTGTCAAAGCCCAAGGAGGTGAACTCGGTCTCAGACTTGACAAAGCGACTGAAGACGGACTCGCCGAGCACCTGTCTTGGCTTGGAGCTCAAGTCCGAGGACTCGTGTGGGATGTGGAACATTGGGGACTCGGAAGCGGTATCGAACATTTCAAACAAAGTGGTAGAATCGTTGTAGTTTTTCATAGCGGTGGTAGTTTCTTGTGTAGTAGCGGTAGCGGTGGATGTAGTAATCTTTGGATAAAACACTGGTGGTAATAGTGGAGTTATAACGTCATAGTGGACGGGGACGGCATTGTAGTTCAGGGGGACATGTTGTATGGGGACATCTTAAAAAGACAGGGGGGAAGTTCTGGGTTCAGGACTTGGTATTTTCTTTCTTTTGGGGGAGTATGGGGACTCGAGTTGTTGTTGACAAACTTTACAGGTTCATTGTGTAAGTTTTCTTGTTGTTACTGGGTGGGTACACGGGGGCGTTTAGAAGCACATCTTGTTGGGGAGCGTTTGGAGTAGATGTGGAGTAAAACGTGGGGTGTATCGGCAGTAATGGGAAAGAGTTTGGTTTTGGTTGCGGATAAAGATGGTGGGGAGACGCCCTCGAAACAGCGGGCGGGCGCCTTTAAATATGAAAAATTTCGCAACGGAGCAAAGCCGTTTTTTTTTTTTTTTTTCGCGCAGAGTCGGTCGCTAAAAAATATCCTCTGGCCAATCAGCGGCCGTGATCGAGCTGGTTGGTGCCACACGGGCGGAGAAAGAGCCAGGAAACCCGAACACCAGCGGGCCGCCAGATCTCGCTCAGCGGTGACTCACCCGATTTGGCAGTGGGTTTGAGGGGGAAAAGGGGAGGATTTAGGAGGGATAATTGGGAAATAGTGGCATTTGTTAGTTGAAAATCACGTGGAGTACACAGAGACACCAATAACACCCAGACATCTCGAAGAACGGCCGTCAGCTGACAAATTGTTGTCGGATTCGTGCTCGAGCTCGTATTTATGGCCTCGCGGGATAGAGCCGTTCTTGGCCGTTACCGGTGGAGTTTCTAGTTACAGAGATCATAGATGGAGTGGATTGATTACTTCAGTTCAATAAGCTCACATCTCGTAGACTACCAGCAGAAGCCTTCAAAACAATCATATATGACGTCCAATGCACAAACAAATAAGTTAATTACGAATCGTGGGACCCTTGCCCCTCCAAATGACTCCGTCAGTCCTCATCCCACTTTCTTCTCTCCAGCTGAACGTACCCATACGCTGCAAATAGAGCCAGTAGTGTGAGTAATATCACCAGATGCGAATCCTTGATTGTCTTCTTCTTTCGCCTCTGTTTGATGCGCCTGAGATACTGACTCTCTCCCAAACTGACATTCTCAACACGTCCGGTCTTTGAGTTCTTGATAGCACCGTCACCATCGCCATGGTCTGCTGTGTATGACCAGCTCACAACGGAGTCGTTTCTGCGTGATGTGTTGTTTGCTTTGCCAGGTGAGGAATGGTACTGTGGATGGACCCCTCCCATCACTGCCGAGTCCATGGCACCGTCTTCATCAACAATACCAAGAAACAGCGGGTCAAGCATCAGCACGGAGTCTCGTGAGTGGCCCACCTCGTCAAATGCAATGGTGGCATCCATGCCTCCACAATCAAGCAGCACCTCTGCGCCTCCTGGGTGTGACTCGATTGCAGATGTCACATCGTAGACGTTCCCATGGAGAACCATCCATAGATCATCGGGTGTGTTGTGCTTGGAGATCTCAGCGTATGTGTATGTCCGGATCATTCCATCCTCGTTGGTGTCCGATAGCAGACTGTTTGTGATGTGGTCCTCGTACTCCCGTCTTTTCTTCTTGGTGTTGGTGGTGGACTTATGTGTCGCTGATTCTGATACAGGCTCTCTGCCCGGTGTCTTTGAAAACATCACAGCCCCATGTGTGGTGTGTGTGAGGGGGGTTCTGAGCGCAGAGAGAAACAGTGTGTATGTGTCGGTGGAAGTCACAGGGCCGTGTTCATACGGTGTCTGTGTAGAGATCAACGGTGCAGTGGTGGTACTGTAGGCCTGTGGTTGTCTGTGTGTGGCCTGTAGTATTGACAGCAGCTGAAGTAGGCCCAGTGAGGGTGATAAGAGTGACAAGTGTGTGTGACGAGTACGTGTGAGGTGTCCAGACGGTGGTATTCCCCGGTCTGATACGCCATCGGTCGGTGCTGAGGGGGCGAGTTGCTGGAGGAGGCCTGCTCGAAAAAGCTGACAGCACCGGCCGCCCGCGAAACATATCGGCCACATATCTCCAACATCAACACCTTCTCAACACCACCGCCAACGCCTGAACACTCCGAACTGGCACCGATGAGCAGACGCGGCAACGACAAGAACCAGCAGATCCTCAAGGCTCTTCTGAAGGAGCCGGGCAACGGACACTGCGCCGACTGCAAAACGGCCTCGCACCCTCGCTGGGCCTCCTGGAACCTGGGAATCTTCATCTGTATCCGCTGCTCAGGAATCCACCGCTCCATGGGCACACACATCTCTCGTGTCAAGTCCGTCGACTTGGACACCTGGACAGACGAGCAGGTCACGTCCATGGTCAAGTGGGGAAACAACAGGGCAAACGTCTTCTGGGAGGGGAAACTCCCGGGAAACTCCCACGTCCCTGATGGCTCCAAGATTGAGAACTTCATCAGAACGAAGTACGACTTGAAGAAGTGGGCAGCCTCATCGCAGGTTCCTGATCCTGCCAGTATCTCGGTTGCAGGTGCAGGTGCTGCCTCACAGGCTCCTCCAGCAGCAGCAAAGACGACGACAACCACACCTCAACAGGACAACAGAAGATCACTCAACGCCAACCTCCTCGACCTTGAGTTTGGCTCACCAATTGCAGCTCCTTCTGTCTCCAAGCCAAACAACATCTCCACCCACTCCTTGCCACAGTCGACTGCCATCTCGCCACAGCTCACCTCCAACTCTGCCAATAACTTCAACAGCATTCCACAACAGACACAGCAGCCACAACCTCAACCACAACGCGACGGGCTCAAGAAGTCTATATTGTCACTCTACTCCACCCCAATGGCCGCTACATCCACGCCAAACTTCCCTGTCAGAGGCAGCAACAACACGACTCCATCCTCGACACAGTCATTCCAGTCCTCGGGCCTCAACTTTGGGAACACAACCTACCAACAACAGCCGCACGCCCCTGTCCAGCAGAACCAGTGGGGTAACTCCACTAGCATCAGTAACAACAACAGCAACGTCTGGGCTACGAGTGCTGCACCTCCACCACCAGTTGCCAAGAATGGTCTCGACGACGATTTGTTCAAGAATGTGTGGAACTGAGGAAGGTCTTATAGAATGAGGGTTCGTTGTCATCTAGCATGTATTTGTATGGCATAAGAAGAATATAAAGTGCAAAAAGAAAAGAAAGGAGCAGAGAGTCACTGGAGCTAGTGTCCTCCTGTTGTAGGCAATCCAACATAGGCCTTGAAACTGTCGTAGATCAACCACTGGCATCCGGTCAATGTACCAATCATCACAATTCTGACTGGCAGACCGTTCCACAATCCACCGAACCCGATCTTGGAATAGATACGTCCTGTAACCTGTCCAATGCTCTCTGTTGGCTTTCTCTCATTGTTGATCTTGGACACCATCACATCAGCTGGGTGCGACACAATGGCACACAAGATACCAGCAATGTATCCTCCGACAAAGGACACTCCGGTCTGTTGCAATGGAGAGTACTCAGACTTTGGCTTGGGCAGGCTCTTGTAGATCTGTGCAACCACCGTCTCAAACGTGGCAAACTTACACATCGTGTATGGGATCTGGCGCAACCACAGCGGAGCAAGTCCCTTGTACAATCCAGCAATACCTTCAGTGGCAGTGATCTTTGACCAGCCGTCAAATGGACCCTTGGCAAATGGTGGGATTGTGGTCTGGGTCTTCACCTTGATGGCCTCCCATGGACAAAGCATGATGTCTGCGAGGAACTCAGCAGAGGCAGAGGCAGCGAGGTAGAGCCCGGTCTTGTACTCATCAGCAGCCTTCTTACCGATAAGCTCCGTGTACTGCTCTTTGAAGAACTCGTAGAATCCGTACTTACCAGCACCCTGAAGCGAGTATCCGATGAAAGTTGCACCAAAACCTGACCAGATACCACCAAATCCCTCTGTCTTGAGGATGGTGCGCCATCCGTCCATGTTTGACTTGTACAATGCAGAGTCCACCTGTCTGCGGCACTTGACCAGGTCCAATGGAGTCACTGCCGAGTGTGTAGGTCCACAGGCGATGATTCCACCGAGGGTGCAGGTGTAGTAGTACTCCTTTGAGAACATCTTGATGCCCTTGAACTCGCCCTTAATCTCGTCATCGAGCTTGTGGAGGCCGTCAGAGACGGGGGAGTGGATGAAGTAGCGGGCAGTGAGGCCGGGGATGTAGTCTGGAGGGGCCATTGTGGGGTGTTTCCTGTGGCTAGCTGAAGGTGTTTTGGCTGCGGTGATATGAACAATCAGAGGGCGAACCTTGCTGTATTTAAAAGGGCCGGGTGGTGCGGGCCGGGGAGCCCCCTGATTGTGGATTGAGGATTAAGGCCACTGAGGGGACGGCAGAAACGGGATCTAGCCCTCAGGCGCTGCCGATGCGATCCGGGTTCGACGTTGTTTACGGTTCAGATCTGGTTGTTTACGGTCTTATTTGGAGGGTTCTTTTGCGTCAATGCTCGTCTTCCACCGGCGTGTTCCTGCTTTCGGTGCCTGCAACTGACAGCTCAATCGTGCTCCTCGTGATAAGCTCGGCACATGACACATGACACCGAAAATCAAAAATTCACACACAACAACAAAGTGAACTCCATCCATTAACACTGAGCTCTAGATCAATTGTCCCCAGAGACTCACACAGAATGCCACAGGACCATTCTACTGACAACACCGGTGCGCCGCAGACCGTGCTGCTAACAAGTGTGGGCAACGTCGACAGCGTCGTGGCCAAAGGCTTCTTCCATGACTCGGACAAGAACACCAGGTGCATCCACTACCACACCGCAGAGGACATCATTGCGCTGCGGTTTGCCTGCTGTGGCGACTACTGGGCGTGCTACGAGTGCCACCTCGCTGGCTGTGACGAGGACCAGCTTGTCAAGTACAAAGTGGAGCAAGGCCATCCAAAGGCTGATGACGACCTGAGAGTGGTTGTCTGTGGCAATTGCGCACTGGAAATGACGTTTGCACACTACTTGCACTCCCAGTACGCCTGTACGAGGTGCACTTCTCCCTTCAACCCGAAATGCTCGCTGCACTATGACCTGTACTTTGATCTTGTACAAGAGTAATGAATGTGAAGTATTCTATGATTACGTAATGGATAGCCACGTGACTTGTTCGCGAACTGATCTAGACATGTACCTTTTCAGAGCCAACGTCCATGGAGGTTCTCAGCCAGGTACCATTGAGAGGTCCACCCGCACGCTGTCTATTCTGAGCGTCTGAGGAGAACTCGAGCGGAACTTATCGCCGTGACTCTGTGAGCCACTGCCCACAGGTCGCAAATGAGCTGTTGATATAATCAACAGATTGATCCACAGGTGAGTAGAATGTGTTTGATCCTTCCACTTTTACTGGATCGATGCCGCATTCGCCACCGTGCACACCAGGTTGAGAGCATGTTCACGCCAGCTTGAGAGGTCGTTCACGGACGGCGATACTAACACGGCACAAGCAAGCGTTATGACTGTTGGTTCGCTTGCACAAAAGCTCGTTCCACGGTGTGCTCTGCTTGTTGCTGAATAGACAACTTTCACGGCTTTACCCGAGCTGTTGGCACCACAATGCTGTTCTATTGTAGTCAGTGTTGGGTGAAATGCATCCCTCTGTACTACACCATCTCTCATAACGACCCAGGCTTGTGGCCCTGAACCCAAGCACTCTCGACGACCTCTCCGCGGTCCCTGCTCTTCGGCTCCTCTAATGCCAAATCGAAAATCACTATCTTCGAATGCCTAAAGTACGCTCACTGGCTAAACAACCAGTCACATCTCGCTCAGATGCTCAGGACGACACCCACGCTCCGCAGAACAGTATCAACTGGCGCCAAAGCCTCTTACCTCGCCTCCTCGATCCAACCACCAGCCAGCATCCACTACGACTTACGCAAGGCCGCTGGAACCCTGGCACGAGCCTTCAATGACCTTCCGGTGGCAACTTTCCTCAACATCTCAACACATTCCGGCCGTACAGAGCAAGAGATTGAAGACCATTTTGTCGGTGCCATTGAACGAGCATTGGCGAGTGGTGGGATCGTAATACAGGCGCACGACCACGCAGCTGTTGCAGTCTGGCTACCACCAATTGACAAGTCACTTGTCAAGGAAGATGCCACTCTGGAATCAACACAAGCCCAACTATCTCCAGAACTCATCGAGCTTGGCCTCTGCTTCAACGCAGCGCACAAGCGTCATGGACACGACGTTACTCCACATTGGGGTCTAAAGATGGTGGGAAGAGACACACTCCGTGCTACTGGTCCATCAACCAAGAACTCCGTCAGCTCAGTTGTCAAGCCGATACTTCAACTGGCTAGGGATATCGATGGTGTTCCTGTTGTGCTAGAGAGTGCCAGCGCAAAGGCCACATCTGTGTATGCGCACTGGGGCTTCGAGTCTCTGGAGAAGCTAGCTGTGGATAATGGAAAGGTGACTTTCGACTACATGGTTTACAACAACAAATGAACATTTGGTGGATGATCATTGATGGATGGACATGGTATCTTGAGTTATGGTGCGGACTGATATTTACGTAGGGTGCTACTGCCTCGTCCGCCGGAGCTCCTCACTGGCTGCCGAAAGCTCCTCGCCTACAGCTTGAGATCTGGACTTCTAGGCAGAACCCATCGCGAAGCCAGGCGGAACAACGCAGGGCTGACATCCAGCGTAATTATCAGCACTAACTAAACTACCACACAAAAAAAATTCCGGCGTGACAATGCGACCATAGTGACAGCCGGAGTATACGACGAGCCAGACTCTTCCAATCTAAGGCCATTGATTGCATCTGTTGAACGGGGAAAAGGCATTCGCTAGTGATCTCTTCCAATTCAACAACCTGCTGACGCCCATTCAACCAGCACTCAGCAATGTCCGACCTCTACGACATACTCGGCGTTGAGCGCTCAGCGACCGCCACTGAGATCAAGAAGGCATACCGCAAGATGGCACTGAACCACCATCCAGATAAAGTCTCTGAAGAACTTCGTGAAGAAGCTGAGATCAAGTTCAAAGAGATCTCCGCCGCATATGAGATTCTGAGTGATGATACCAAACGTTCAAACTACGATACATATGGAGATGCGACCGGCCCAGGAATGAATGGCTACGGGGGATACGGTAACGGAGGCATGCCTGACTTCACACAAGAAGACTTCTTCAGCTTCTTTGGAGGTGGTCCACAGGGAGGATTTGGCGGAGGACAGAGATACGGACCAGCAGGAGGCAGTCCAAGAACGGAAGATGCCCTCTTGAACGTCAATGTGACACTGGCAGATCTGTACAATGGAAAGACAGTCAAGATCACATCCACGAGAAACATCCTTTGTACGCTCTGCAAAGGACACGGAATCAAAGATACTGCAAAGGCGAAGGAGTGTGGGATCTGTAAGGGTAAGGGCCATGTGAGACAGATCAGAAGAGTTGGTCCAGGAATGGTCACACAGGACTACATCGACTGCACAACATGCAAGGCCAAGGGCTACACATACAGAACAAAGGACAAGTGCAAAAAGTGTTTGGGATCTACCACACAAGAAGAGACCAAAATCTTGGAGTTTGTCATTGAGAAGGGTTCCAACTTTGGTGACTCTGTTATTCTCAAGGGAGAAAGTGACGAGGCATATGGAAAGGTCACTGGAGATGTCATCTTGCAAATCCATGAAAAGACTGAGAATGCACACTTTGAAAGAGCAGAGAACGACCTCTACACTGACCTGAACATCACACTAGCAGAAGCTCTCTGTGGATTCAAAGACAAGATTGCCATAAAGCATCTGGATGGACGTCTACTCAAGATCTCAACACCAACGGGCAAAGTCCTCAGACCAAATCAATACCTCGAAGTCCCAGGGGAGGGATTCCCGATCAGAAACTCAAGCAAGAGAGGAAACCTCTATCTGAAGATTGTCATTGAGTTCCCACCAGACTTCTGGTTCAGCGAGAAGGCAGAGCTCAACAATGTCATCAACATCCTGCCATCGTCGAAATCGGCAAAGAAGAACCCAACTCTTGCTGATGTTGACCTTGAAGACGAGGAAGATACAGATCCAAATGTTGACCGTGTTGATTTCAAGATCCTGGACATGCATCAACTCCCTGAGTACGGCATTGATGATGATGGTGACGACCAGGACGATGCTGGCCACGTACCAGGCTGTGCTCAGCAGTGAACGCAGCATACATCGATCCTCACGAAGATTAATGACTCCAAGTATGAAGCGTCGCATATAAATGTAAATACACACGACGGGCTCCCATGCAATCTACTCTACAGAACCATTAAAAGGTATCTCAAAAACGTCCAATTGTGCAAACGTAAGCAAACCATGAAACTATAAAACAAATCATGTCAGAATAGCATTACCATGCACCCCTCATATTGACATCAGGTTCATTGTTCATCAATCAACTTCTGCAAGTCAGCGGAAGTCAACCCGTCCTCATACACATCAACCTTGTGTACTCTCTTAGCATTCGAAACAAATGTTGGCTCCATGAAGTGTGGTAACCCACTGTGTGATACATCTTTGCTGAATGAAGCATAATCCTCATCATCGTAACCATCAAAGTCAAAGTCAACGGCTAACTCAACGTCGGAGCTTCCAACATCACTCAAAATGTCTCTCTTGTCCTCCAATCTCGCACTTGGTGACTGTCTCAACACTGATAAATCCGCATCTGTGAGTGGTGTGTAGTTCAAAGGAATGTATGGCAACTCTGGCTGCTTCTCAGCAACGTACTCAATCTCATCATAGTCATCCGCAATACCGGCGGATGTGTGCCTCGTGAATGGGTTGACAGTTGTTGTCGTCTTGTCCACACCAACTTCTTCATCATCAGCGTCACGGAGGATGTTCAGCTTTCTGTTAGCTCCCTTACCCAACGGTGTTCTCAACTTTCTTGCTCTCTTCTTAGCGCTGACAGTCAAAAGCAGACCTCTGTCCTGGACCAGACCAGTACTCTTCAGCGGAAGACCGACGTGCGCGGTGTTCTTGTCCTTGCCTCCAAGCGGTACTCTCTTCACGGGTCTGAGGTGGTCTGTCTTTGCATTTGGGGTCGTGAGTTCATCACCAAAGACTGGGATCTTGTTACCGGCGTTGTTGTTGTTGTTCTTGAAGATGATAGACTTGGACTGGCGCGGCGTCTTGGGCACAGCCTTGTGTGGAATGTGTGCGTTCTCCTTGTTAGTGAACGTGAACTGTGTGTTCTGCAATCTCTCCATAGCGGCTTTGTGATGTGTTGATGAGCGTGTCTGCGCCTTTAAACGGTGCTTGATGGTGAGAGCTGGAGGAACAACGTCGTGGCGTGCCTGTTTTGTTTTGATTTTGTGGTTGGGGCGGATATCGGACGTGTTCGCGGAGAGTGGTACGGCCACTCCATCAACAGTAGATCCTCAAGCTCTGAAGAGAGATGAACTCTGCAAACGATTGAAACAAGGTGCTACGAAACAAAGCTTGCATGATGAAACCAATCATTGCTAAGGATCTGTTCAAGACCAGCTTGATCGATGTTCAAACGCAGAATCTGCTAGCTTCAGAGCTGAGAAAGCGCGCTCGCAGAGGTCAGGTCAGGCTCATCAACGAGGTGGAAGAGCTGATATCACGGGCAAATGAGGGTGACTTGCGCGTGATTCGGCCGATTCTGAGGCGGTGCTACCTCCAAGGGCTTTACAGAGACAATCCCAGCATACGATACTTTCTGAAGGCGAACATCACAACATGGCCAAGTGAGAGCGTCCGCACGATACTGGAGCAGCAGAAGAACACTCTCGAGTTCACAGCCAACAACGCCAAACTCATTCCAACCATCAAGTTCCCGAAGCTGAAAGAGAGAGAGGTTCCATCTCTTACGGAGATTATGGGCTCACAAGAACCATCCAGGCCCGATATTGAGCCGTTGGAGCAGGAGGAAGCACCACTCCATGTGGATCGAGATCAATGGAAGAACAACATGCTCACAGACGCTTTGACTCTCTACAAGTTCTTACGATCAACCACATACCTACACTCGCGCAATATTGGATCTCCAATTGTTCTATTCCCATTAACAGCTCTGGGTGACGAGATTGCTGAGAGTCGAAAGGACAACCTCGTCAAGAAGAAGATTGCACACATCCGCACAGTGTTCACCTCGATCCCACCACTGGAGTGCCAGGATTCTCAGTACTTGACAAGCTTGCTGGACTCATACTATGAGTCTCCACCAGTGGGGGATCCTCTTGGAAGTAAGATCAGAAGAGAGTACAAGAAGTTCATGCGGACAACGTACTCGATCGGTCCGGGGTTCGACATTGCCTTGAACAAGTATGCCCATGCCCTTCCAGTCGAGATCACAGATGACGTTTCTTCAGGGTGAACAGACCTGAATGGGCATTGCTTTGGTATTCCAAGTCCCATACTCACATGGACATGTGTCTCTCGTGTAAATACAATGGGTAACCCTACATTCATATGATCAGTAGACAACTTGATAGCAAACTCATTAGACCCTTGATGGCCCTCCTTTCAAAGTGGCTCATCATTGAGAAAGAACACAGTGTAGTGCTTCTGATCACTTGCGATGGCCAACCCAATATTCCTTGGTCCATTCACAACAATGTACTTGGGATCGAAACCTGGAGTGAGGTCCTTCTTGTCAAAGGACATATCAGCTTCAGCGTATTCGTGACTCTTGATATTGTCAAGAAACAATGCAGTGTACTTGAACCGAAGGATGTACCCGTTGGTGACAACGTATGCATCGCCATCATCGGTGATCTGAATGTCATTGACCTCGCCTTCAAAGTTGATGTAGATGTATGTCCTCTCTCTGGTACCAAGATCCACCTTGTAGATGTCCAGAACTTTGTCATGATGGGACAGCACGAACATCTGGTGTTCAATAATTTTCATGTGTTGCTTCTCGGTGTACTGACCCAACTGGATATCGAAGTGTGGGTCAAAACGGATGCACGTTTCAAACTGCTTCTGCACAGATTTGAACAAATCCCCTGAGTTCATTCTGATAGTGTTGATGTCACGTCTCACAAATGGAAAGATGACACTCAAAGAACTGCCAGTCAGATATTTGTTGATGAATCTTGCAACATCAGATGTAGCGTACTTCTGCTTTGGCTCTTCGTCTTGCAACTCGGAGAGCGTGCTCTGAATCCAAATCATGAATGCGCTGAACAGTGCATATTCATCCTTCAACTGGCTCAAATAGCTGTAGAAAACTTGTAACAAACCGGAGGCAGCAAGACTGCACTCATTGATGAGTGTCATGTCAAACTTGAACTTCATGCTGTTCGAGGCCCGGATGATGAAGTCCATGTTGTTGAACAGCAATATGAGTCTCTCCAATGCAGGAATCAGATGGTATGTGATAGAACGGAGTGTTCCTTCAAACGCCAACTCGCCAATCTTGGACCATCTCTTGACACCACGATCTCCAACGGTGTTCTGGATCCAGTCCTTCACCTGGTCGTTCATCATTCCAGTCAGTAGCAGGTTGTACAACTCGTCAACAACAATTTCATCACGCGTTGTGAGTTCGTCTTTCAAGATACCGATAAACTTCTGGGTGAAGTCAATGTATGCCTTAACCGGCTGGAATGTCATTACCATGACCTCTTCCACGTACCCGATAAACTCCATGATCTTTGTGCTTGCGAGGGAGATCTCCTGAATGTACTCAAAGTTGTCTGTGAAGTTTGCATGGAAGCGTCGAAGTGTGTGTTTCATTGTGGAGAACGATGCAGTGATGTAGTAGTGTTCTTCTGCTGTGTATGAGAGTGCGTTGACAACATCATCGTCACAGTCTTGAGGAAGGAGGTCGATGCTAGCAAGCAAGAACCAGCCACGCAGAGCAATAAGCACAGATCTGTCGGCATATTGGAAGAGTATGTCCATTGGGGATGTCCTGTCAAACCTGCACATCTCTTCTGTTGCTTGTCGTGTGGTGTAGATGAGTTTGGATTGGGTGCTGGATGCAGGGAGGGGTGGCAACTTGGGAAGAGCCATGTTGCTGTCATCAAAAATGGTGCCGGTGTACTTCTTCTTGATGGTGATGGGGTTACTGACGATCCATGTGCCGAGATTGGTGCTCTGTGTGACGGTCTTGAGTGTGCTGATCTGACGGGCGGTGTTGATGTCGAAGATCAGGGTGATCTCCTTGGATGTGAAGACGGCGAGATGCTTCCCATCTGGTTTCCACACCATGCTCTTTACCAGACCGTTATCAATGGGTAGGTCCCAGACCAGTGTTCCATTCATGCGGAAGACAAGGACACGTTTTCCGGCACTGGCTGACACGGCGAACAAGTCCAGTGTAGGGCACCATGTGTAGCTCAAAGCGTCCATAGTGAAGGGAAACTCCTTGACGGGTGCCTTGAGATCGACCCGGCTGAATACTGTGGCCATGATTGGAGCTGTGGTCGGCTGTGAGACTCTGAGATCGGCTCTTGACAGCTTTGACCCTGTTGAAGGTGCATCGAAGCTCGAGGTTGTTTGTGTAGAAGGCCGTCCGTTTACATTTCGCGGCGCCATCGCTCACAACCAACAGCCGGTGCTCATAACCTTTAATGGCCGAAGAAAGTTGTTCCCGGACGAGACTCACTCTCTTTGGCTCCTCTGCTTCTTCGTCTCTTCACACACGTTGTGCACGATGTTCAGAAAGGATCCACAGGTGAGTGCGTTTCCACCGATCGACCAGAGAAGCAGCAACTAACGCACCCGAAGATCAAGGCTCTGTCGAACCTCAAGTCGTCCGAGAGACGGCGAATGCTCTCCAACATCTGTGAGCTCTATGGACTGCCAGAAGGTCTTTCCAAGGACTGCGAGGAGCGTATTGTGCCGCCAGTGGTCAAGCAGACGACTTTCATCAGCGCCAGGGGGTTCATGGGCACAATCTACACCGATGAGGAACAGACACCGGTGTGGTTCAAGACCAAAGACAGCGAGCTCATCCCGTCTGTCTACACACTTTGGAAGGCTCCGTTCATTCTGCCCACTGTGAAAACTCATCCACACGTCATTGAGGTGTTAGAAGGTGGCGCCGATCTCATGCTTCCTGGCTCTGTCCCTCCTTTCCCTGAGCGTGCCGTCAAGGGCGCAATTGTTGCTGTTGTGAGCACACATGCCCCAGACATCGTCATGACCGTTGGAAGAGCATCGGTCACACTGGCAGGCATCGACCGCACAGTTGGCACAAAGGGAGTTGCAGTTGAAGTGCTTCATACCTATGGTGATTGTCTGTGCCAGTTGGCCAAACAAAAGATCCGTGTTCCTGAGGAAGTTAACACGGCGATGGAGTTCAAGCCTGAAGATGTTGACCAAGAAGAAGAGGCTGCTGCTGAGGCCGTTGCAGAGCCTGAACCTCAACCTCAACCTGAGTCCCCGGAGGTTGATGATCTCGCAGATGAAGTTGATGCTCTGACCATTGAGGATGTTGACCACTTCTTCAAACGTTCGTTGATGCAGACACTGACCCAACCACCTGCGTTGGAGCTCCCACTTCTTGCTTCCAGCTTCATGAACCACATTGTCAACAACTTGGCGACAGGTCACAGCTCTGTCCAGATCAAAAAGACGTCATGGAAGAAGAGTGCCAAGTTCCTCAAAGCTATGGAGAAGGAGGGATTCCTCAAACTGAAGGGGAAGGGCGATGATATCACCGTCGTCTCAGCTGCCACTGCTGCCAACAACGACGCACTTAGAAACTTCGTACCATACAAGATCAAGACAAAGGGGCCAAAGCCATCCACAGTTGAGTCCAAGGCAAAACAAAACTCCAGCTCGTCACAGCTTGTCTTGACCAAGTACTACAAGCCAACTTCCAGCATTCGCCAGATCTTCAACGACGTTGACATGGACTTCACGGCATTCTACACCGCCAATGAGGTTAAGGAGATCATGAACAAGTACATTACCAAGCACTCTCTTGTCAACCAGCAGGACAAGAGGAAAATCCTTCTCGATGACACGTTGACATCGGTCATGAATGTGCGGGATCAGGGGTGTATTGGTCGTGATAAGATCATGGACCCGTTCACAAAGAAGTTCACAGAGCACTACAAGATCACCAATCCGGCTGATCCAAGTGACGACAACTCAGCTCCAAAGAAGGGACAGGTCCCACAGGTCAAGATCGTCACAGAATTGAAGCTTGGGCGCAAGGTGATCACGCGCGTGTCCAACTTTGAAGCGTTTGGGATTGTGGCGGAACACTTGTCAGCTGAGCTCAAGGTAAAGTGTTCAGGATCAAGTACCATTGGCCAGAACGTGCAGAACCCCAAGCTGATTGAGGTGACAGTTCAAGGACCACACAGCAAGATTGTCATTGATCTGCTGACCAAGAAGTATGGTTTGAACCCGAACTGGATTGTGTTTGAGGACAAAGCCAAGACAAAGAAGAAGAAGTGATGCATGTACGATCAGTTTTTCAGGTCGCTGATGTAGCTTCCTGAAGCTCCCAGGATAGCAGTAGTGCTTCGTCGAACTTGTATGCATCAATCAGCTCCAAAACTTGTAACTGCTGTGGTTCACGAAGTCCAAGCCAGTTCTTGTAGAGCTGTTTGCGCACCATGAAGTCCATTCGAACAAAGGGGGATTTTGGTTCAGCCCTTGGGAGTCCGAGTACTTTGAAGAGTTGGCCTGTAAGCACTTCAAGCAGCTCAATTTGGTCCATCTCTGTCAGAGGTCGTGTGATCTGCTGTGAGAGTACAGCTCCCATCTGTGGCACGATGATGGACGGTGTTGTATAAGCAAGCTCGTCTTCGCTCAGCACGAGGTAGAACCTAAGAGAATCGTGTCCCCATGCCAGTTTCTCAGCGTCAAAGTAGATGAAATCTTCCTGTTTCTCTATAACAATCTCCAGTTGCAACGTCGTCAGTCTCTGCACTTCATTCAGGACAGAATTGAACACCGACTCAAACACTTCATCCTCCCAGTTGAGCCAACGCACGTCGGTCATTATCACCAGTGACGCATTCATCTCCTTGTCCAGTACACACCCTGGAAGATCCTCCACATGGTCATCAGTCCACATGCTAATCTCTGTGCCGAGGAGATGCCGTGTAACAACGTCTCTGATCATCGCTGGCACCTCGCTGTGCACTATGAGCGCATCTGTCTGGAAGACTGTGACGGAGCGGCCCTGTGGAGAGACGAAGAAGGACTCCTTATCCGAGTATCCCAAGCGAAGAACATATGAGGACGGTAGCAGTTCGTCATGGAATGTGACTGTGTATGGGACAGTGAGATTCAGAGATGAGACGTGTGTGTTGATGAGCTCTTGCGACTGTGTGGAGAGGAAGCTGAGCGGTGCCGGGAGATCGAAGAAGAGCGGAATGTCCAGGTGAAAGACAGGTGATGATTGTATGGGCACTAGTGAGAGCAGTGTGATTGCTGTTGGTGTGAATAGCCTCATTTTGCATTGTTTTGTGGGCCTATTGGGTGTTTAGGGTGGAGAATACGCGTGTCTTTCGTCTTGCTTTTCCCCGGGTCATCATCACCAGCACAAACAGCTTCATATGCCAAAGCACACTATTCACTACACAAACCACCATTTACAACCAATTACAGTGTCATGACGTTTATGTACAAACCTCCTTCTTTCTCTACCTTTATATTCTTCTCCTCACTTCAAGTTGATCACAATGCCCGGGCCGTGTGTGGACTGAAGCACCGTCTGGCCAAGAATGGTTGGTCTCTTTGACTTCTGCTGGGAGATGGCCTGCTGAAGAGCCGTCTGAGCAGCAATGATGTTCTTCACAATCTGACTGTCTGAGAAATCGACACGTCCAACAGCAATCGAGATCTGTTCTGTCTTCTGTCTGAATGGAATCGAGCCGGCAACGTCCTTGATCAGAGAGGTAACATCTTCGGCAACAGTTCCCTTTTTCTGGTTAGGCAGGAGACCACGTGGACCAAGGATACGTGCGAGAGAGTTGAGCTGTGATGCGATCTCTGGTGTGGCGAATGCTCTGTCAAAGTCCAAGGCAAGCTCACCGGACTTGATCTTCTCAATCAGCTCGGCACCTCCAACGAGACTGGCACCAGCAGCAGTGGCAGCCTCGGCCTGTTCTTGGACAGATGTGAACACAAGGATCTTTGTCTCCTTGAGTGGAGTAGGGAATGAAATTGATCCGTTGAGCTTTGCTGTACCCTTTTGAGAGACGACGCCAGTTGTGAATGAGATGACGGAGTCCTTTGGAGCTCTTCCCACCTCTGCAGCTCGGAGATATCTGAGCGCCGTTGGGATGTCGTGGAAGAAGGGTGATCTCTCTGGGTTGGCACGTGCCTCGGCTCTCTTGCGTGCCATCTTTCTGAGCTCGTTCTTACGGGCAGTCTCCTTACTCTGTGCTCTTTCTCTCTGCTCGGCCTGGCGTGCGAGGTCATCACCTGGGGCACTGCGCGAGGAGGACACGGAGAACGCCCTTGTGGAAGCCGTTAGTGGAGACACACAGCCTGTGAGGCGTCTGAGTGACATTTTGGAGGTGTTTTGGTGAGTTTTGACGGGTTTCAGGCCCTTTCCAGCGGTGTCCAAAGCTCGATGTTCCGACATTTTTTCGCTGTTGGACAAATCCCTGGTAGCGGGCACGACCTTTGGCCCTGAGTCCGTGGCTTTGAGCTGGATTATCTCAGGAAAGTTGTATGGCAATGGTGGTTGTTTATCGGTTCATTGTGTTCACGTGGTTCACATTGACCATCATCTTCAAAATCTACAACGAAATCCATCATTCTCGTGTATGTACAAACTCCCCGTCCACAGGGTCAGGGACAACTAACTTAGTAACTCAAGTACCATCTGCCCTTGACTCTTCTTCTGGCAATAATCTTTCTTCCGGCCTTCGATCTCATTCTGCTCATGAAGCCCGCCACATGCTTGCGCTTGTATGTGTTTGGCTGGAAGTTGTTACCTCTGGCCTTCCAACGACGCTGGCCACCAATGGAGAGTGTGTTGTTGAAGATGGACGAGATCTGGAGCTGTGAGAGGATCGGCGACACGTTCGTGGAAGTTGTGAGCGTTGGAGAGATGAGAGACTGCATCTTCTGTGTCTGTCTGAGTGCCGTCATTGGCGAGAGTGGTCTCAGCGTGGAGAACGAGCTGTTGGTGGACGTGTTAGTGGTCGGGGTTCAGCTTTAAAACGGGGCACCACCTGGACAAGCGGGCAATTGGAGGTGGAAGTACATACGCAGAGGCAGCTCTGAGTGGCTGAGCAAGCCTTGTGAAGAGTCTCTGTGCGAACATGTTTGTGTTTGATGCTACTTCTGCAGTGGTCCCAGGAGAGTGTTGATCGAGCCGATTTTTCACTTTTGTTCGCGCAGACAAAAATTTCGGGCTCATCTAGAGATCCTTACAATTAACTGCTTCTCTGCCTCTTCCAGCTGCTACAAACTCACTCAAAGATGTCACAGGTCAAGCCAAAGAGAGTCGCTCCATCCACAGTCAACACACCCGTCACCGTTCAGGTCGTCAAGAGCTCCGTGCTCAACAGAGAGGAGGCAGAGCGCTTTCTCACAGCATTCGTGGACCAGGAAGAGGAGCGTGCCACCAAGAACCTCCTCAACGCCGCAAATGTCGGAAACACCACCAACAGCACCTTCCTCTCGCAGCTGAAGCGTATACAGAGAGACCTCAGGGGTCTTCCCCCAATGGAGCATTCTGCCCCAAGCAGTGCATCCCCGGCCACAACTGCAGACAACAGCAAGAAGCACAAGAGATTTGACGAGCCAGAGGTTGAGGCCGAGGCTGCGGTGGAAGAGGAAGAGCAAGAGGAAGATCAGGAAGAGGAAGACAAGATGGATATTGACGAGCCTCTGGAAACACCGGTGAAGAAGGAGAAGAAAGAGAAGAAGGAGAAGAAGGAGAAGAAGGACAAAAAGGAGAAGAAGGAAAAGAAGGAGAAAAAGGAAAAGAAGCACAAGAAGAGCAAACACGAGTAACACTAATGCACTCTTTAATCACATATCACGTTCCAATCTGAATGAGCTATAGACGGTGTATATGGGAAACATCGCTATATCTTGACTACTTCCGAGGTCTCACGTGAGACATCACATGATCCATCACGTGCTCCATGCGGCCCGGAAGACGTCACACCTTGTGGAGCGTCGGGATAGTAGCGAAATTCCTAAGATTTGGTCACGTGCACCCATAGTTAAGAGCCAGATTTTAGCGAATTTGGCTGATCGACTGGTCTCGCGGTCTGTAAGGCAACTAGAAGAGAACACAAAGTGAAAATGGCATTCAAACTTAGTTGACTGTGTTCCCAGATTTCAGTAGTTTGATTCCCTCAATTTACTAGTCTTGTTTACCCGAATTGGCCGAGTAATGAGCTAAAACCTGGCCAAAATGGGGTAGATTCTCGTCCCCCCTCCCATACATTAAATTTTTTCGCGGTTGACTACTATCGGAGGGTTCCACCTTGTGTCTCGGCGGGCTTTGACTCACCGCCAAAAGAGTGAAAAGTTGAGAGAACACCACTCCATCACCCGCAACAAACCGCATCAAACCACTACAAAAATGGCTAAGAAGGCTGGTGTCCTCGGTGCTACAGGCTCTGTCGGTCAGCGTTTCATCCTCCTGCTCTCAGAGCACCCAGACTTTGAGCTCTCCGTCCTCGGTGCCTCTGCCAGATCGGCTGGCAAGCGTTACGACGATGCCGTCACGTGGAAGCAGACATCCCTCCTCCCAGAATCGGCAAAGGACATCATCGTCTCTGAGTGTACTTTCGACGCTTTCAAGGACTGTGACATCGTCTTCTCCGGTCTCGATGCTGACTTTGCCGGCCCAATCGAGAAGGAGTTCAAGGAAGGTGGTTTGGCTATCGTCTCCAACGCTAAGAACTACAGAAGATCACCAGATGTTCCTCTTATCGTTCCAATTGTCAACACCGACCACTTGTCCGTTGTTGAGAACAAGCTGAGCGCAGCAAAGGCTGCTGGTGAGAAGAAGCCAGGCTTCATCGTCTGTATCTCCAACTGTTCCACCGCTGGTCTCGTGGCCCCACTCAAGCCTCTCGTTGACTCCTTCGGTCCTATTGAGCTCTTGACCGCCACCACATTGCAGGCCATCTCCGGTGCTGGTTTCTCCCCAGGTGTCTCCGGTATCGACGTCCTTGACAACATTGTCCCATACATCTCTGGTGAGGAGGAGAAGATTGAGTGGGAGACGAAGAAGATCCTCGGTGGTGTCAACGCTGCCAATGATGGCTTCGACATCCTTGGAGACGACGAGATCAGAGTCTCTGCTCAGTGTAACCGTGTTGCTGTCTCTGATGGCCACACCGAGTGTATTTCTCTCAAGTTTAAAAACAGACCAGCTCCATCTCTTGAGCAGGTGAAGCAGTCCCTCAGAGACTACGTCTGTGACGCTTACAAGCTCGGCTGTCACTCTGCTCCAAAGCAGACCATCCATGTCCTTGAGCAGCCTGACCGTCCACAGCCAAGACTCGACCGTGACAGAGACGCTGGATACGGTGTCTCCGTTGGAAGAATCAGAGAGGACCCAGTCCTCGACTACAAGATGGTGGTGCTTTCCCACAACACCATCATCGGTGCCGCTGGTGCTGGTATTTTGATCGCTGAGATCTTGCTCAAGAAGGGTTTGATCTAAGTTCATGTTACATAGTTTAATTAGAGAGTTGTTAATGACCTTTGATCTGTAGGCTCATCACTTGCGTGAGAAAAACAAAGCGCCTAGATTTGACCGTCACCAACACCAGCACTAACTAAACACTTGAACGACATGTCACCACACCCAGACCTCGAAGAGATCACGCTTGATGATACAAGCTCCCACATCTACGAACTTCACTCGAAAACTCCCTCACGAGACTTGGGGATCCAACAGCGAACGCCGACACTCGATGTCTCGATCAACAACACAGACTACCACTTTGACCAGTCGATCTCTTCACTCAATACCCCTGGATCTACCACGGGTTTTGTATTATGGAAAATCAGCATACCCTTTGTTGAATGGCTGCTGGAGTCGAAGCTGTACGATCTTCAGGATAAGTACGTGCTGGAAGTTGGAGCTGGTGTCACTGGACTGTTCGCTTGTGTCTTGGGAAAAGAGTGTGGCAGGTATGTCGCAACTGACCAAGCGCATTTACTCAAGATGTTGAGACGCAACATTGCTGATAACATAAGGGACGTTGGCAGCACGACTGTTGATGGAATCCCCAAACAATTGAAGAAGACAAAGGGATATGTTGATGCGATTGAGTTTGACTGGGAAGATGCGGAGCAAGGCATGTACAACTTGAACGAGGTTGTTCCGGGCCAGCAACAACCAGATTTCGTTATTGGATGTGATGTGGTGTACAATGACTATCTCGTGGATCATCTGGTACAGTCATTTGATCTGTTGTGTGGTGATCAGACAACGATACTGGTCGGTCTCCATGTACGACTGCCAGAAAACATAGAGCACTTCGTGGAGCAGCTCCTGGAGAAGAACTACAAAGTATATCTGCATCCAGAACATCTTCTCAGTGATTCTCTGAAGCAAGGATTTGCAGTCTACTACATCCACAGGTAAATCAGATCATAAACCATTGGGTGTGTGCATAAGACTCTTCGATTGTACGACTAGCAAATCTCAGAACTTGCCTGCCTCAATCTTCTTCTTCAACTCCTCGTGCAACTGACCCAGTGCAGCAAAGTCAGTCTCCTGTGCTGGCCAGCCAACACCCAATCCAGTAGCATCGTCCGTCTTTGGGATAACGTGGAAGTGAACGTGGTCAACCTCCTGGTGGGCAATACGGCCATTGTTCTGCAGAATGTTGTAACCAACTGGTGCCTCTGGACCATCAGCATCAACTTCAAGGAGCTTTGCGATCTTCTTGGCGACTGGGAGCAAGTCAGCAAGGGACTCATCAGAGAGGTTGTGGAGCTTGGCTCCGTGCTCCTTTGGAATCACGAGAGCATGGCCGCGGGCTGTTGGCTGAATGTCAAGAAAAGAGTACGTCTTCTCGGTCTCGAAAAGCTTGAATGATGGGATTTCACCTAGTGCGTAGTGTTAATATGTGTTTTTCCGAGTTGGAATGGATCTGATAGGAGGATGCCCGGTTGGTGGGGAGTGGGGATGTCCTCCAACTCCGAGCGCTCAACACCCCATGAGTGGCACTTACCCTTGATAATTTTGCAGAAGATACAGTTTGCAGACATCCTTTTCATGGAAGTATGAGGCAATTGTGCAGCTGTGAAGAGTCTTGAAAACAACGACAATTCCTTGAACGAAAGCACTTGATCCCTTTGTTGGTGGAATCGTGTGGAGATTTGTATTTCTTCCATCGCGCGAGACTCCGAACATATTGGCGCACGCACATGGGTTTACCCCAACATTTTCAGCGGTGTAATGGCGATTTATGACTGACTAAATTGCCTAGAATTACCCCTACTCGCTTGAAGAATCTCTTTTCCAAGAATTTTAGTAATCTCACAAGCAAGAATGATCACAAAATCGGAAAGTTTGAATAAGGTGTGCTCCTACCGATTTCAAAAGTGACATTTCAGGGTTACCAGCGAGAAACAACCGAATGTAGAAAAGGACGGTTAGTTCAATGGTAGAATAAGTGCCTTCCAAGCACTAGGCGTGGGTTCGATTCCCGCACCGTTCAAACTATTTTTTTGTTCATTTTTTGCCAGTTTTTATGTTCCAGGTTCGATCCCTGTCTGCAAACGTACTCTGAGAAGGGGGAAACTGATATACAGTCAGCTACCCTACAAGTACTACTGAACTGATGAGACATTGAGCAACTTTACAAGAGAGTCAGAAGTCGTGGGCCGAAGTTGAGAT